>JALBCR010004342.1:0-15508 GCA_030710515.1 Abscondita cerata
ATACAGGGTGTTTCATTAATCAGTACAGAAAATGAAACTGGAATTCCTTTCAAAATTTAAAGGGGGTTTAACAAAAATTTTCTTAAAGCCTCCCCTGAAGAGTTACAGCCCTTAAAAATGTGTAAAAATTCACATTAATCGATTTTTTCTGAAATGACTTGAAATAAAAAAAGAAATCTAAACATTCAAATACTACTACCAAGAAGCCTCCATAATTTCATAATTTTATTCACCTTGTTCTCTGCAAGGGGTGAGTCTTACTCCCTTAGAGTTTTTTACAGAACTTTTAACTAATTTTTTTTCAATTTTAAAATTCAGATTTTGGAGGCCAATTCAATTAAAAACTTTTTGTCTCTTAAAATTTCACGTAAACTCAATACTTTTCACCAAAAAAATAAATTAAGCGAACTTGCAAATTTTTAATTAATAAGTTAAATAAGTTTGACATAAATAACAATATTATTATTAACTATCATTTTAATTTAAATTAACAATATTATTTCAGAGAGTGTTCAAAATGGGCACCATTTTCTTGAATACAGGCTCTTATTCTTTTGAACAAATTTCCGTTAACGCTACTAGCATTGCTACAGATTGTCTAACTCTTCAGGGGAGGCTTTAAGAAATTTTTTATATTTAACCCCTTTAAATTTTGCAAGGAATCTCAGTTTCATTTTCTGTACTGATTAATGAAACACCCTGTACAATGCTGGTTATCAACAAACACTAAAACATAAAATTAACCCGTGGTAAGTTCCAATGTTTCAGATCATGAATATGACTTCTGTCAAATGTTTCGTTTGTATTAACAATAAACTTTTCTGTTAACATTTATTAATTGAAGTTCAGCAGTATTGGCAAAGATAGGCGCAACAAATGTGTAACTAATACCGATGCGAAAATTGTGTATGGCCTTGCAATTGTATAATTTCGACTTACAAATCATAGAAGATAAACACAAAAGACAAGTTTGAGTCTCATGTTCATTCCCCATTTTCAAGATTTATTCGGGGTTGATAATAAGTATGTAACTAATAGCTTAAATTGTATTTCGCTATCCGCGTGTATAACTTGCAACACCGCCGTATGTAAATGTGTAAAACCTTATTGAAGACAGCGCCTTCTGTTAGAGAAATTACAAAATTACCGATACTGGTGGATGTCTACACTTTTTATAAAAATTTATTAATTTAGAAACTATAATGCGATACTAACGCCATCCCGTGGATATTACGAGTTTGACATTTTCTGATGCCCACTTAAATTACATTTGTTATTTATTCGTATGGTACATTTTAAATATTGTATTGTGATATGCAAATCAACTATATATGTTACCCCAGGAGATCAGCATATATTTTAATGACATGATATGCTAAAGCATCATACATTACCAGAAAAGAATTGAATATGAATTCCAAAATGACGATGAAACACAAATAATGGTAAAGTATTTTTCATTTATCGAAAATCAACAAATCCTGTGCTATGATCCATAATGACAAATCCTTTAATTATTTACTAAAATAACAAAATGTTGTATAATATATTATGATAAGTAGCACTCGATGATAATTTGTTATTTTAATTGGTACAAAATTTATAATTCCAAAAATTCGTAAATAACTTTTCAAAGAAATTTGATGGAGAGAAACACAATACAATTTGAAAGACAAAATAAATATGGTACACGAGAGAAAACATTTTGAGTTCTGTTTGAATAACGACACAGAGTTGATGATACAAATAAAACATATTTACTTGAGCTTGAACCTTGGACTATTTTAAAACTACAAATTCATTGGCGTTATTGAGTTTTTGATGAATAAGCAAGAAAATCTTACTTGGTATAGAGACTTCCTGTCAAAATGTATATACGAATTGTTAGATTATCAATTATTGAATCACAAACTAACCAGAAACGACTTTAGGGCAATGCCAACAATGCCTTGCATTGGGCCTCCATTTTAGGGCCTCCGATTCTTTCCAAAGAGCAAATTTCAGTCTGCAGACTTCGTGCGACCAAAAATCTGCATGCATGTCATTTAGTGTAGGCCCTAATCCTTGAAGCACCGTGACGTCACCTGACTCACGTATTCATCCACCGCACTGCATATTAGCATCGCTACTAAAACGTTCTCAGAACGAAGTGAACGAATGAAGGCTAGTGTTTAATTAGAAAATTACGATTTTGGTTGGAAATCCATTTCATCGTCTCTCTTATTCGTCTAACAAACGTAAGTATAATTAATTGTGGTTACATTTACAGATTAAATACGGGTGCACGGTAGATTTAATTTCTAGTTGGTATTTTGTCATCATGCATGCATTTTAAAATGTATTGTCGTCTCACTATTTGTTCCGATTATTCAACAGGTAACGGCCCTTAGATTCAATAGAAAGTTGAGGAACTTTTTTAATCATCGAATCTTCATACGATTCAAAGGTAAGCAAAGTAAATATTGCATTTCATATCCACTTCATGTTAATAGTAAAACCTCTGTCCATGTAATATTTTTTATATATTTCTTTCATTTTTAGAGCAGTTTAAAGATGCGAAGGTTTGAGAGTGGTGCAAGTAAGCGAAAGAAGAAACAGGCACAGGACGCCTTCATCCAAAGCCAAAGGGAGCTATTCTGAAGCATTTTAACCAACTGGAGTCTTCAAATAACTCAAGTCAATCATCGTTAAACGTCCAAACTACAATACCTGCTACAACCTCAGATCACAACAGTGCACCTGAAAGTGACAGTGAAGAGAGAACAGATCAAACTGAGTTTACTCAAGTGACAGATAATGTTGGGACGGCCAGCAGCTCACATGATAGCAAGTAAGTTAAAACTGCATCCATAATGAAATTTAATTAGCCAACTAAATCTGTGTTTTACCTCAATTTCATTGCGTTTTATTACGTAAATACTATGCGTCTCACGTAGGTAATGGCCTACATGTATATTATTTAATTAATGAATTTTTGATTGATTAGGTAATCAGTTGTAAAAAATTCTTATTATGGTTCTTTGGTTTTAATATAGTTCAGAGGAATCAAATCTTCAAATTCTTAGTGATCCTGGTGTATGGGGTGACCTGTTGAGCAACCAAGAGAATTCATAGTACAACTCAACCAGTAAAACCAATAGGAATGCTTTTCCCAGTCAATGAGGACAATAGAAAGTTTTCAAATATCTATTTTATGGGAAAGCGTCGAATGAAGAAAAGTATGAAAGAACTTGGTTAAGTTATTCAGTCAGCAAGGATTCTGTGTACTGCATGCCCTGTAAACTATTCACTACCAGTCAAACTCGTCTCACTACGGGCCACAATTCATGGCGCACATTATCTGTTGATTTGGTGACTCATGAGGCGTCGCAACAGCACAAATCGTCATGTCTGAAATGGAGAGAACTTAAACTAAGACTCATTGGTGGTACGACTATAGACAACGTAGTCAAGATCAAATTTGCGGAGGCCCAGTATTGGAGGAAAGTCCTAAGTCGTGTCATCTCCATAATCAAATATTTGGGAGGCACAACCTTCCATTTCGAGAAAAGAATCAAAATTATTTGAAAAATCAAATGGAAATTTTTGGGATTAGTTGAAATGCTTGGTGAATTTGATCCCATTATGACGGAGCATCTAAGAAAATGCAAAAGCAAAGAAATCAGTGACCATTACCTTGGACAAAATATACAAAACGAATTGATTGGTGTAATTGGAAAAGAAACTAGAAGGAGTATTGTTGAAAAGTGTAAAAAGCAAAATATTTTTCAATTATGATGGATTGTACAAGAGATATTAGTAAGCAAGATCAGCTAACAATTATTTTGCGATACTTTGATGTGACGCTATGACAATCGAAGAACACTTTCTGGACTTTGTCAAAGTTGATGTGGCTACAGGAGCAATCTTGACTGAGAAACTACTCCAAGAACTACTTGAACTAGGATTGAGTATATCAAATTGTCGTGGCCAGTCCTATGATAATGGATCAAATATGAAAGGCATTCATTCCGGAGTACAGAGCCGTATACTGAACCTGAATTCACGGGCATTTTTGTACCGTGCAATGCTCACAGTTTGAACCTAGTGGTGCTCGACGCAGCAAAGTCAGTCACTGCCTCTATTTCATTTTTGGCACAGTGCAGTCTATTTTTAATTTTTCTCAGCTTCTGGTAAACGATGGGACATTCTTGATAAAAACGTTGACTCACTAAAGCTTAAACCACTATCGGACACACGATGGGAGAGCAGAATTGAGAGTTTGAAATGCCTGAAATATGAATATAAAAATATTTACGACTCCTTGCTCGAAATAGCTGAAAGTTCCAACTTTGACAATGATTCGCGGTTTGAAGCCAACAATCTTGCTGGTCATCTAATGAAGTTCAAATTTATTGTGCAGCTTAGTGTGTGGCATGACATTCTTTTCGCGTGAATCTTGTGAGCAAGAAATTACAAGCATTTCACATGGACGTGATTGAAGCCGAAAATTCGTTGAAGAATTTAGTTAATTACTTCGAGGAATTTCGTAACTCTGGTCTAGTAGGAAGTCTTCTGTTTGCTAGAGACGTAGCATCAGCAATGGAAATAGAGCCAAAGCTTGAACTTGAAAATTTTCAGCGCCCAAGGAAAAAGAACGACTATTCTCTTATGAGTCTACTGATGAACCCATTGTGGACCCAGAAGTGAAATTTCGTGTGGAGTTTTTAATGCAATTGTGGACCAGGTGCTCACTTCGCTCAGAAGTAGATTTGAGCAGTTACATGCCATTGTGAAATATTTGGATTCCTGTATAATCTTCGTGAGTCAAGTGAAAACAAATTTGGAACTGATTAAAACATGCAAAGATTTGGAACTGGCATTGTCTGATGGCTCTGACAAGGATGTGAATGCTACCGAACTCTCAGACGAAATTATTCTTATTTCAAGTTTGCTGATTGAGAAGGCAACACCGATGGAAATTATTTTGTATATTATTAAGAATGAATATCAGGATTCGTTTCCCAATCTTCTAATTGCACTGCGAATTTTATTAACAATTCCTGTTACTGTTGCTTCCGCAGGCGTAGTTTCTCCCGCTCAAGCTAATTAAAACATATTTGATCAAAATGTCTCAAGACCGCCTTTCTAACCTGGCCATGCTTTCAATTGAAAGTGACACTGTACAAAATATAGATGTAACCAGTCTGATTCAGGTGTTTGCAGACCAGAAGGCTCGAAAAGTCGTTTTTAGTAACTACTTTGAATGTATAGCTAAAATGAAATAAACCAATATGTTGTTTGTTCTTTAAATTATCGAGGGCCACAAATTAATTTTGCATTGGGCCTCTGAACTCAAAAGTCGCGCTGAAGCTAACTAATTACATAGATATAATCACGTATTTATCTTAACACTCAAAAACATCACGGAATTTGTATTTTAAAATAGTTAACGTCAATATACAAAATTTGGCAGGTTCGTTTCTTTATTGTAATTAATATTCTTTGGTAATAGACAATATCTGCTGGGAAAATAATCTGTTTTGTAGCCACAAGAACAGAATTTGTCTTGGATACATACATCTGCAAAAATTTATTTCTTTCAAAAATATCAAAATAAATCGAGGCAAGAAATTGAAAAAATTTCATTAAATGTAAGAGGTGCTCCATGCGATAAAATGTAACGCTCTTTAGAAACGTCTTGTAATTAGAAACATTTTTAAAATTTAGTCCTTCTGGATCTATTTAAAATTTCAGCGTTGTAATTCGTATTTCCCCATAATTCTGCGGCGCGTCGTGATTCTTTATGAAATATTAAAACAAACTTAAATGCTCTTCTCTAATTTGTTTACAGCAACAAAAATTTGACAAAGATTTAATCAAATCTTAAGTTTATTTTAGAAATAGGTGTTTTTCAATTTTAAAATTAATGCATCTGTAAAATACCTACTGTTATTATTAAAAATAATAGCTTGCGTAAAACAAGAATAGGTACATGTAAGTTATAATTATAGACATAAAAAACTTTATTATTCAGTAAATTATTAATGTGATACTACGAAAAATTTCTTGGTGAGTAAAAAAATACATATTCAATGTTAAATAGCATTTTACTTAAACTACATTAACTTAAGATATTTTGAATGAACACATTTATCAAATCTACCTACCACAGAACCATTACGTTCAACATATGGTTGCATTAAATGAAAATGCTACACGATAATAGATATAATAAAACAAAAATAAAGGTAAATACCCATGAATATATGTATAACAACAATTGGACGTTAAAATTTTAAATTCTTTGTAAATCTTATATTAAAACAATGTTGACATTGAACGTATTCAGTAAATACCCGACCTCTACAGAAATAATACGTTAAAATGCGATAACATGTTGTGTATAAATATGGTCAATCTATAACGAGATTCAGTATCAACGATTACTTGACTTAACAAATACAAAACTTGACTAAACGAATAATAATGGCTTCTACATTTTTATTTATAGCAATTGCAACAATTGCAGTTGTTCCTTCGATTACAGGCCAATTTTTTTGAGGAAGACAAAATTTTCCTTCAGGTGGATTTAGTCAGCTTAAAGCTGGATATAAAGTTGGACCTGCATGGGATCACTTTCAAACTTTTTGATCGCCAAGTGGTTGGTGGTCCTCTTCTTAGTAAGCCCCATTTCCGTTGGTGCTGGGCGGATTACTTGTCTAAACAAGGACATGGAATCAGCGGAAGTTTAAAACGATATACCCGGAGTTGGTGGTCAGGATCTGTACGTGGTCAAGTTGGGCTGCTCAATAGTGGTAACCATCAAGTATAATGGTTTGCTAATACAACAGATTCTTAGACAAGAATTTGAAACCTTTTGGTCCTGAAACAAATAGTGCTGGTTTAAATTACGCAAATTCAAACAGTGCTAGTGCGTTTCTAAGCGGTTCTCAAACTCACGGTGCCTACTGGCACCGTTGGTGGATCGATACCTCTAATTAATAAAAGGAAACGCAGGGGTTAGTCTTACCGGACAAACCACTTTTGGCCATGGAATGAAACCTGATCATCAAGTTGGCATTCAAGAGAGAGATTAAGTTTTAATTTGATTGTTTTACGATGAAATTATTTATTTTAATTTATTATATAAATATTTTTTAATTTTCTTCAAGTAAATAGAAACATGTTCTCAATAATTTTTTGGTATCAGTTGATGGTATAGTTGATAGTGAGTTTACTTCGGAAATATTCTTGTAACTATAGTGAATGATTGATATTTGTATTAGCTCATTCTTGAAAACCAAAATATATCTTTAGTTAGAGATCTCATTTCGATCGTTAATTGTTATAATAAATAATAATAATAATAATAATAATAATAATAATAATAATAATAATAATAATAATAATAATAATAATAATAAATTTATTTCCTACAGGTTACAAGTACCCAAAACACAGGAAAAATCAGGCTACATAAAACATCACATACAAGTCTCACTTTTAGTAGTAAACATACCAATTATATTTAAAAGATTTGTCCAGTATAATATCACAATCCGAACAAATCAATTAAAATTAGAACACATCATAGATATTGGACTGCGAGTCATAAATTGAGTACTTGCAAAGTGTTGTAAAAAGAATAAATATTTTCTGAATTTTCTCTTTGAACAATAAATTTGACTTTTTTCAACAGACAGAACAATCTATATTGTGAATTAAGTTATAAGAGGATTTACGTTCAATTAATTTCTTCTTGTTTGAAAGGTAATAAAATGTAGCGTTAATGACTAACAATTTTATTTCCAATTTTATACAAATATGTATATAACAACTAACGTTTACTCCTCGATAACCAATGAAATACTATATCGTTTTCAGCCGTTTTTGTTGATGTCGTTTTGATTTACGTTTTAAGTTCATCGGATAGTATCACTGCCCTATTTTCAACAGTAACCATTTTAAAGATGTGTAAAGTACTGGGATAGCTGAAATCATGTGAAGGTAGACGTTGTGAATATTGTAAATAGAGATCTTAACAATAGAACTGTATTCTGATTGTGATCTCACAAAATCAAACTACAATGTTTTGATACAAAAAAAACGTTTGAAAGTTGTCACAATTGCGATAAAAAATCCATAGGCCATTACTAGCTTTAAATACAACGGTTAACATGTCCCTTATGCGGTGTCTAACCAGGAGTGGTGGAAACTTCGTAGAAGTGTTCTTTTATTCTAAGCCAGTGGTTCTCAACCTTATTTTGTCCTTCGCCCACTTTAAGAATAGTTTTGTCTCTAGAGCCCCCTCCCAATCTTTTTACTCTATCTGTCGCGAATCTGAAACAGTTATTGCTACGATTATATTTAAACTTATTATAGTCGTAAGTTAGGATATCATCCATATATTTATGAGCTTGAAGAATGTTTCAATGAGAACAATTAAAACATACTTAAATATATTGAAATATATTTTTATGAACATCGAAAAAACATAGAATTTACAACTTTTTAATGAGAAGGTTGAATTTGGTGCATTTTTAGGAGTTTGTTAATATCAGGCTCCATTTTACTTAAAAACAACCGTAAGTCGCCGCGTTCAGTAACATGAAGCCGATTTCTCTTTTTGGTTACCAAAGTTGCTACAGCACTAAATCCACGTTCAGCTAAATAGGAAGATGGGAACGCTATCAAAATCGTTGAACTATCGCCCATAATCCAGGGTAGAGTTGTGAAATTGGTTTCTGCAGCCAAAATTCTTGATAGCCAATTCTGAATTTAATTTTAATTCCTCATTTGTCGTCAGCTCTATTAATTCTTCCTCTAACTGGGATGATTCTGCTGTGTTTACATTTGAAAAAGGATCCAACACCCAGTCTGGTATACCCATGTTTAAAATATCCTGGAATCGTTTCCTTAAAATCACTGTGGAGGTTTTCTAAGTGTTGACAGTAAACAAGCAAGTCGTCGTTCTCGAATAATACTGCTGATAAATTTGGAAAGTTATTGAATTCCCGCCTGCCGATGTTTTTTGTATAACAGCAATTTGGATATGAAAGCAGCAATACAATTTTTGTCTTGATCAAATTTAAGTCGTCGCCTTGAAGTTGGAGATTGACAGCATTAAACAATTTATACAGGTCTGTTAAGTACGCAATATCGTTCTTTGATGAGATGAGGTTGTCGCGCAATTCCGGATCTTTGTTTTCTAGGAACTCTATTACAGATCCAAACAGATTATAAAATCGACTCAAACAAGTACCTTTTGACAACCAGCGCACCTCTGTGTGAAGCAACAATCAGTTGAAATCTTCATCATTGGCAATACAAAGCTGACTAAACAATCTGTCATTTAAAGAGTTACTTCTAATTTTATTAACAGCTCTGATAACATATTGCATTGATGTATGGAGGCGATCACTCAGATTTTTCGCAACCAAATGCTGGCGATGAATTACGCAATGCACAGCAAGCACATGAGGAACTTTATTTTTAAGTACGCTATGAAGCCTTTGTGACGACCTGTCATAGCCGGTGCACCATCCGTAGCCACTGACAAAATATTATTAAAAGGAATTTCTTTTCGTCACAAAAATTTTCCAGAGTATTAAATATAGTTTCTCCTTTTGTATCAGTTTCTAAATTTGTAGCAAACAATAATTCTTGACATATTTTCTCATCTTTGATGAACCTCACGTATGACAATAACAATGCTTCATTGGTTGGTAAAGTGGACTCATCCAGCTGGAATTGAAAATTGACAAGTCTGCAGGTGATGGCACAATGATTCTTCAATGTTTGCAGCCATCTCATCAATTCTTTCTTTGCACAGAACTATTACTCAAGGGAATTTTTCGAATAATATCTACAGCTGGTTTATGGAGCACAGTGGTTACTTACTTTTACTGCTGGTAAAATTAAATCTTCTCCAATAGTGTGGGGTTTGCCCGTTTTAGCGATTAACAATGAAATATTGTACGAAGCTCGAAGTCCGTCATCATCTTGCTTCGCAGCTGATGAAAAAAGCTTTGATATAGTTGGCTGAATTTCGTACTTGTTTTTGATGTTTTGAAAATACGTCACGTCTTTATTTTTCTTATCTGGGTGTATTTTATTCAAATGATCTTGAAGTCTAGAAGGCTTCATCGCTTCATTTGAAAATGTTTTTTTTGCAAATAAGGCACATTGGAGATGATGGATTTGTGGGATTTTCGATAAATCCGTATTTAATATAATCCGCACTATACTGACGTCGCTTCTTTTTTGCTTCCGACATAGTTTTTAATTTACAAATACGTGTAAAAAATTAACTTATGGAATACTGCTTTCAATTGCGCGCGATAATACTAATGAAAATAAAATGAACAATCTTTGTCTTTATATAAAATTATGGGCAACATATAACACGCACCGACAGGAATAAGATGAAAATGCAGTGACGTAACCGTAACACCTGGCGAGGACTACGTTATTGTTTTTACCGCTTATTTTAATTTGGCGTTATTTTATTTTATTTTAATGTTGTACGTTGGACGGTTACATTCGTACTGTCCCTACATTAACTATTTACAGTTAAAATACTAAAAACTATTTCAGGTACAAATCATTTAACAACAAAGAGGATTAAACGAAACAAAAGCTTATTGTATATTTTAGAAAGTTTAGGACATTAATGACGTTTTCAAGAAATGGTATTGAGTATTTGCAAGAATAACAAAGATATTTACATTAGCAAACAAAACACTATAATTATCTATAACAAACAATAATTCTTAAGTGCTTTTATTGTGCACGGTCATAAACAGTTATTTATTTTAAAGATTACGTTACAAGTTGCTTCTCCCTAATTATCACGGGATCTTTTAATGCCCCCTGAAAGTCTCAAATGCCCCCAAGGGGCGTTATCGCCCACGTTGAGAACCGGTGTTCTTAAGCTAACATCTTTCTCTGAAATTTTTTCAAATGACAGGTTTCCTTTGAGATAATGCTCTTTATAGTATACTCAACCCAGCAAGTTATGTTTTGAAAGCTTAAAATTAACTCTAATAGGTCAAAACAATAAGAAAAAACTCTAAGTATAATTTACAGTTTACAAACTCAACTTTTATTAACGACCCAATAAATGTTAATTAACCAGATTCTCAACGTACCCCCAGCAACAGTCATGCATTCAATGTCTTCAACTAAGTTGCCGTTCCCGATTATGAATTTTCCAGATTAGTTCTGATTTGGGGCAAAATGAATGATCTATCCTTTCAATAAGTTCTTCTCTTGTAGCTTGCTTTCCTTTGATAAACCAATGACCCCTGAATAAAAAAATTCAATGGATTAAAATCAGAGGAGACCGAGTTGGGACAACAGGAGTAAGCCCGTTCCTCCCAACCCATCGAATTCCAAAAGTTATTGGATAAGCGAATTAATCGCAACTCGTGGAAAAATAACAAAAAAAATCAGCGTTAAAATTTTATTCAGGCTCATCCCAGCAAATAAGTTTTACAAACATTAAAATAATCCATTGGATCGTTTTTGGAATCCATGGTAATACTGTGCTTTATTTTTATTTTTCGTTTAAATTATAATCTTCCCTCTGTTTTAATTATTTCCAAAGTTACTTTCATTAAGAATATTTCATAATGACATTTCATTGCTACCTATAATAAATAATACTAATATATTCCCGATTTTTGCAGGAGGTTTGCTTACTTATTTCCCGAAACCTTGCTATTTAGGTATCGGAAGATGACAGATCATTGTAAGGTATTTCTGTCATTTTTGTATCGAACGGTAAAATCACGAATTTTTACTACCTAGTAGATGCAAAAGCAAGTTTCTCTACACAGGACTAAATAACCAAATTTTTAGAATTTTTTAGAGAAAGACAAAATTTTTTCCTTGGGTGGATTACAGTCAGCAAGCTGGATATAAAGTTGCTGGACATGCATAAAGTTCACTTACCCAAACTTTTGATCGAGGTGGTATGGTGGTCCCCTTATTAGTAGCCTCATTTCGGTTGGTGCTGGAGCGGACTACTTGTCTAAACAAGGACATGGAATCAACGGAAGCTTAAATGTTATACCCGGAGTTGGTGTCTCAAGGATCTGTAAGTGGTCAAGTCGAGCTGCTCAATAGTGCTAACCATCAAGATAATGCATTTACTAATACAAATAGATTTTTTACATAAGAATTTGAAACCGTGAGTCTAGAAACAAATAGTGCTGGATTAAATTACTCAAATTCAAACGGTGAAGTGCGTTTCTAAGCGGTTCTCAAACTAACGGTGCCCCTGCTACTGGCACCTTGGTGGGTCAATACCTCTGATTAATAAAGGAAATGCAGGGGTTAGTCTTACCGGATAAACCATATTTAGCCATGGAATGAAACCTGATCATCAAGTTGGCATTCAAGTAGAGATTAAGTTCTAATAAATTATTTTACAATAAAATTATTTATTTCTAGCTGGCGACAGCTTCTTAAGTGGTGAAGTGTAAGGTGGGTTTGTTGTCGTGTACATGTTCAGGAAAACAGTTTTCAGTTGCGACACTCTATATGCGCTTTAATTGTTTTATTGGAAAGGGAAGTACAAAATAACAATTTCAAAGAAAGCACTTCTTAATAAAAAGACAAACTACTATGTATATTAAATGCTTATTAAAGGAATTGTTCAGTAAAAGAATAAACATGTAGGTAAATATTCATAAGGTGCAAGTTAAAAATTCTTAGTAAGTATCTTATACAATGACATTATTGGTAAATTAACTCTTAGAAATGTATAACTTTATGTACTATTTCTGTTTTAATTTAAAGTAATAAGATTATTGAATGAACGTATTTAGTATATACCCGACTTCTACAATAGCATAAGCGTATTAAATACAAATAGATGTATAGCAAGAATATACACTATTAGATTATTACTTGACTTAAACGAGGTAATAAAAGATTCGACATTTGCATTTGTAGCAATTGCAACAGTTGCAGTTGTTTTCTCCATTGTTTGGATAGTTTTTGAGGAAGACAGAACTTGCTCTCGGGTAGATTCAGTCAACAAACTGGATATAAAGTTGGACCTGTATGGGGATCACTTTTCCAAACTTTTGATCATCGTGGATTTGGTTGCCCCTTATAGTAGCCTCATTCTCGTTGGTGCTGGAGGAGATTACTTGCTTAAACCAGGTCATGGAATCAGCGAAAGCTTCAATGTTATATCCGGCTTTACGGTAGACAAGAATCTATACTGCTCAATAGTGGTAGGTAATCATGTTGTACATTTGCACAACACAACATATTCTGAACTATTTGTTAGACAACGTTTCGCATTTTTCTGTATCTTCCTTTAACAATCGCATACCTTTTATTAAGTGATCCAGGCGTCTCAAGACGCTCTTGGAAAAATATTAGTTATAATAATAATAATAATAATTTATTGAACGTAGACAATTCATAAGAATAGTGAGATGAATAATGAAATGAATGACAAATTGACGTATGCTCAAAGGAGACAGATCGGCAATGCCGTTTTTCACTATCCCTGTATCATTGAATTCAGACCAAAAAGGTAGAACAATGTTAGGAATTTTGTAAATTTAGGAAATGCTCTTTATACTTATTATGGAAATTTAACTTTGATTTGACATTAAACATATTTTTGAAAGTATTTAACAAGTTAGGCGCAATGTATTCAAAACAATTTTGATATTTACAAGTTTTGTGGTGTTGGACTGAATAATTTTCATCATTTCTTAATTGATTGAACTTAAGTTAACATCGAACGCCGTACTAATATATTGTATAAATATGTAGGTTGACCACAGTTTAAGATATTATACAAAATGTTCCATATAGAAGTGCAAATCTATGTTCTAATTTTTAGTATGCCTAGTCTATTGAAATGAGGCGTTACATGGTCTCTTGGATGTATTTCAAAAGCAAAACGTAAACACGAATTTTGTAACACTTGAAGTTTATTTTTTAGTGAAACTGATAGGAAGTTATAATATACGTTGCTACCGTATTCAATATAAGTTAGAACCAGAGCATGCTAACGAGAGTACCACTTAACATCTTGAGGAAGCACATATTTAAATTTCCACAAGGATTTTAATTTAAAATAGCAGAGCCTGCACTTAAGGATAACATGATTTTCAAAACTTAAATTATTATCCATAACTAACCCGAGGTCACGAGCACTATCACTAAATTTAATAACAGTACCTTTCAACACTGGTTGATCTCCAACATATTCACAGCTTTAGTTACCAAAGAATTTGTGCCCATACACATGACTATGGATTTGTCTGGGTTCAAGCGTAATCCATTTTATCAGACCATCTAGCTAAGTTTTGCAAGTTATGATTAAGCTCCTTGAACAAGCTATTGATGTTGTTCGGTAAACATGGATTTATATAGCTGCGTGTCATCCGCATATAGGTGAATATTCCATTGATGTTCTAAAATATTCGAAGATCCGCATTGAATAAAGGTGAATAAAGTTGGTTCAAGAATACTTCCTTGAGGTACACCGCATTCTACCAGAAGTTCCGCAGATATGGAATTATCTGATTTTAACTACTTGGGAACGGTCCAGAAAGGTAGCTTTTAAACCACCTAGTAGTTTGCGAAGAAAACCGTATAATTGTAATTTCGCTAATTAGTAAATCCCAATTAATACTGTCAAAGGTTTTACTGTAGTCCAACAAAGTGAGGCATGTGATTTCTGATTTATCCATATTCTTTAGTTACATCCATAGTAATTTTGATCATTGCTGTAGTAATACTGTGCATAGGACGAAAACCTGATTGTATGCTAGGCAATAGACTATTGTCATGAGTATAGTTAACTAGTCTAGTGTTTAAGCATTTTTTTCTAGTATCTTTGACATTGTTGACAGAATACTAATGGGTCGGAGGTCCTTTAATTCTTTAGCTAAGATTATTTTAGGCAAGGGATTAAATTATAGCTTTTTTCCATAACCTAGTTAACACCATTGCTCAATGAGTAGTTCAGAAGATTAGTTAGCGCTTTACCACAAAATGGTGATACTAATTTCAACATTTTGTTGTAATTCCATCAACACCCGCAGCTGTTGATGATAGTTTAAATATAATCTATCGACTTCTTCCACTGACGTTTGAGTAAGATGCTGACGCTGCGTGACCAAATGTTTTGAGCACCTAAAATGGTTTAAGGTTTCATTAGTTGAATCTGAGCTGTAGGAAGAGTAACATACTCAGTATTATAAAACTAATTAGCCTTTTTTCTTAAATTTACAAAATACACACATCAACATAATCTAAGTATTATGATGTTTGGGGCCTTCTGATCGGAGTGGTATAAGGAGTTATTAGACCTCAACAATACACTCCCTACCAGTCCTCGACTAAAAGACCCTGAACATTGGAATATCTATATTCTTAATGTATTATACGAGGTAATCTCATCCAATAATTTAAGGACATCAATTGTTACGTGCAAAAAAGTCGTTCCTAGGATACTCACGCAACAGAAACAGGAGCAATACGTAACTGG
>JALBCR010004343.1:0-155797 GCA_030710515.1 Abscondita cerata
TTTTCAGTTTGTTTGTATTTCGCGACAACTGCAAACAACTCTCATGTGATTGATATACAATATATTCCCTTGCTGGGAATCATATAAAAACTTTATTATTAGTTTTAGTAAAAAAAATTTTTGCTATAGGGTTCTGTGATAAAATTAAATCTAAAAATACAGTCATGGGAATATCAATTTTTTCTTCGTTGGGAGGCATGGTTTGTCAAAAATATAAATTTTACTCAATAGTAAGTACCTTTAAATTTGTCATCATCGGAAAATGTTATCAAAAAAAGTTGATCAGAAATAAAAACTACGTCTCAAATATGCAATTACATCCATTTACATTAAAAAATTAAGTTTTTATTTTTTAATAATATTTCTATTTTCAATAAACATTATCTCTTGGTGATTATTTATTATTATTTATGATAATTTGAGTAAAATATTATAATATACTTTTTTGCGATGCTGTAAGTAATTTTATTTCTACAGGGTGTTGAACTTTATTTTTCAAAATGTTCAATAAATATAATAATTTTATCATCAATGTAAATGGTTGTAATTGCATATTTGGAACGTAGTTTTTAATTTTGCTCAACTTTTTTAATAACATTTTCCGATATTGTTAAATTTAAAGGTACTTTACTCTTGAGTAAAATTCATATTTTTTGACAAACCTCATATCGACTGAAAAAATTTGATATTTGATAACTGTATTTTAGATTTTTAGAACATTGCAGAACTTTTATGAAAATAACTTTTTTTCCTAAAATTAATAATGAAAAGTTTTTCATAAGGATCCCAACTAGGGGGGACATATTGTTATAATTTACAAAACCATTTTTTGCACTAATAAAGATAAACTTAAAATTATTCTTTAATAGATATATTGTGATGTTATCTTAAGCACCGTATCAATTTCTAGGTTTGGAAAATAAATCCCAACGTTAAATTTTTCCGTATTCGCCTATATTTGTGGATAATTGGTCCATCGAAGGTGGTTCGGATAGAATTTAAGACATGGTTGTAAATAGATTTATTATCCTTGTTCAATTGTAAATAACACTTCCATCGTAAACAATTAGCAGCTCCAAAGCTCAAATCCGTCACCAAAACCTAGAGATAATTAGTTTTAAGAATAGAAATTGCAGTTTAATAATTATGTCAAGGTCATTAAGATTCTGAGTTCCTATAAAGAAAACCGAGAATCTGGACATTGTGCATTTGTGATAAAGCAGCAAAAGGCATTAAATCCAGAGTGAAAACACTACATAAAGTTATTTAAAAAAATTAAATCATTTAAAACAAAAATGATTTAAGCTTAGATTTGTGGTAAAATTAAAATTAAAGAATCTTTGGGGCGCAACAATTTTGCGAGAAGAGACCCTAGAATATGGAAGAAGAATTTAAGCAACAAAGAATATTCATTAATTCAAATGTAATTATTCTCAAATTAGAGGATTCTAACCAATAAAAAAAGGTACATCAGTTGTACCAATGGATGGTGGTAGAATCAAGCCGTTCTTTTGTTTAAAATGACCGTTATGGCGGTTAAAAACAAAAATGCATTCAAAAATTAGAAAGATGTTATAAGGAAGCGAAAACAGACCTTCCTTCTTCTTAAAAACGTTTGCGTATTTAAGAAAAGGAAGCAAGTTGATGTGACGTCATAACGTAAATGTTAAAATCAAAAAGTAATAATACAAGTCTCACAAATTAAGCGTTTCGCGTAAAGTAACACGAATACGTGTAAACAAAATTTAGTGCTTCGAAATTAACAATAATAAATTAAAAATTAAATTTAATATTCACCGAAGACTACGGCAACAAAACTAGTGCCGCAAAAACATCAAAGCCATCGATGAGGTCCACGTAAATAAGGATAGCTCCGGGAAATTATCACAAAAGGTGTCATACTTTAATAATGTAAAAAAAGGTTCAAAGGGAAGTAAACAAAGAAACACATTTCGCACTTACTTCACAATTACTAGACCAAGGTTAGTTAACATTTGTAAATAATTTTAGTTTAGTTTTAAGGAATTTTGTAATATTTGTCGCTTATAACCACTGCTCATTCAGGCTAACAAATGCGCAACACGTGGGTAATGTAATTAGAAATTCGTAATCATATGTAAATTAGTTTTACCGCACATTTATTTAAATTTAAAAATTTATCAATTGAAAATAGTGTGTTAATAAATGTTTCTTTTTTGTTTACATCGTGTTTTTAATTGTCGAAGTGGTAGGAAGTAAGCAAAACTTATTTCTGGTAAAGATTACAAATGAGCATAAAAGTTTTTAAAATTGCAAACGATTTAATAAAACTTTACCCTGAGAAAAAGAATCACTATTTGCAAAATATTGTTTACGTAAAGTCTTAAATTGTCGAAAACTTGTTTAATTAGACTAACTATAAGGAGACCAAAATGAAAGTAAAATTATAGTAACAATATCTTCACAAAACAAGAATTAAAAAAAAATTACCAAGAACACTTGCACTATGTTTTCGCAGTTGAGTCAAAAAGAATCTTGACGATCTTTACTGGATGTATGGCTAATACAACTTCCTAAGTCATTTATAAAGGAAATGGTCCCACTGCTCTAACTTCTAAGTGTCCCAACTGAAATATCTTCAAAGAAGTAGCAGCACTTCTCGGTTTTAGCGTCAATTTACGTACATGAAAAAATACAAGAGTGTCAGTAGATGCTAGAATCCTAAATAAAATTTAGAGCATGTTGTTCACGAGGTTAATAAAATCCCATTGGATCCTGAGTTTGGAACTAAAAAGATATTTTGGCTGATTTTAAAAATTCATGCATAATCTGATTGATTATCTGATTACAACATAATCTAACAACAGGAGGGAATTTACATAGAATACCATACCTCTTCACTTGATGTGCACAATGGCATCGATAGAGGTTTACACAAATTCGATTTCTAAATGAAGTACTGAATTTTGAGATGCATTATTAATTAGGAGAGATGCCCAACTTTTCAGATGAAATACCGTGTGAGCCAATGTTCAGGTTCTAGAATTTGTGAGGGTTAAAAAACAAGTTTTGTCAGTGTTGGAAGAAAACTTAATATTATTATTATATTCATCATATCCTAAGTTTTTTTAAAAATTGAGATCTAGTTGGAATTCCTGATGAAGTCAGCTATTGCTTATAACTTTTGTCAAATTCACTAATGATGGAAAGGTTCTTGAGTAAGAGATAGAGCAGAAGAGACTAATCAAAAAATAGAAAAAGCAGATAAAAGAAAAGCAGGTAAATATACATTCCAACACCTTTATTATACCAATTCCTCTATAATCAATGGCTGGAAAAGCAATCTGAAACTGTTGGGGATGAGAAAACTTAATATCGGGGATAGTTTCGACTCCAGAGTTTGATCGAAATATTGTGAAATATTCTGATACTCAGACATTGGTGTGTGGGTCATAAGAGGTAAAAAAGTATTTATACAAAATATGTTTATTATCGTAGCATTATCCCGTATTTACAGAAAAATACTTTTTTATTTTACCCCCTAAACACATAAAACTCTAGTGATTTTATAATTTAATCAGTATTGTTTTAAGCAGTTTTTTTCTGTTTTTATATAACACTATTATTGAGTTGACTTCTCTATGTTAATCTTATTAATGATTTTTGGGCAACTGTGTTGGCTTCAAAAAATATTAATTTTGATTCTAGTATAATAATTATTATTATTATTAATATTAGGGTCAGCGCTTGCTAAAACCGGAGGCGATTTTTTTGTACTCCTATTTTTTTAACTCAGGAAATATCTATATTCTTGATGAAGTCAATTATTTTTTTGGTTGGTCGTTGTAGCAACTTTTCTTCTCTGATGAGGGTATGCTGTAAATGCTTTATTCTGTTTGAACATATGCCACTTCTTTAAGTTCTATCATTTCCATCTCTTCACCACAGTACCTACTTATGTCAGAATCCATCACTTCTATACTCTCAGATGATACTTGCATTGTATGTATTCTGGAAGCCTACCACACACTATTCTTATCTCTTACTTCTTTGTCTCTGTTGCCCTTTCCAGCTTTTTGAATGAAATCTCATTGGTCAAAAGCGTGCTGGATAAAATAAAAACTTTGAAAAGGTATAGCTGCATGAAGTTTTGCTTTACTGATGAGCTTCTTCTTGCTTGGTATTTCCTATATAAGCTAGTCCGCTAGGCAATTTGGTTTCAGGATATTTCTTTGTCAAGTTTTAATGGTTTTCTGATATAATGCTTATTCTTTGTCCCACGTCGGTTCTTGGTAATTAGGTTCTACAGCTAGCAGAATGTAATGTACTTCTTCTGTATCATTGAGAGACGCAAATCTTTTTAATGTTGGTTATACCACTCCACATGTCACATCATGTTTTGTTTTTGATCCATCCGTACAACCACATTTGTAAATGTCTTCGAACACATTCAGTGGTTACCTTTCACTCATCTCTACTGGGAAACGTGGTCAAAAACCGTGTTTTGTTTTATCAAGTCGTTTACTGCTGCCATACTCAAGAATAATAATTTGCAGACAGCTTTCTTGAAAATGGAATTCCTCTTGTACTTTGAATGCTTGATTGCCACCAATGGAAATAAGCACAAATAATCCATTTAGGCAATGAATTTTCAATAACTACGGAAGGGTCTATTTTGAGTTTTGCTCTGCTCTTCGAACTCGTTGTCCTCCTTCATTTCACATAGTACTATTGAAGAGTATTTTCAGTTTTTAAAAATTCTTTAATTATAATTTTTTGAAATAAATGTTCTGTTAAATACATTATCTAAAGTTTACTCATTTTCCAAATGTATGGTTTGCGCTATAAAGTATTGCAAGGAATCAATTATTTTTTTTTTAATCCAGATGATTTTTTTTGGTTGAATGGTTTTCAATTTACGCCATTATCAGAGAAGGACCGGAAGTTGTGTCTATTGACATTTGTAATTGTATGATATTTTTGAGTAATGACTATGATGATAATTCATTTAGACGGTGTCAATTTTCTACCAGAACAACTAATCTCTGTAATACATCAAATCTGATTACAAAAAAAAAATTTTTTAAACAATTGAAACAACTAGAGTTGGGGTATGTATGTAAGACTTCGATATCCTGGAGAATCATCTGATTAGGATGGACAAAAAAGAAATATCAAAAATTTAGTCTAGTGGTCCCTTTGATCTTAATTCCAGATTGGACAGAAGAAGTTGCGACTTCTAGTGCTGCTATTGCTAACGGAGCATTCTCGAAAAGTCATTTACATTAAAGCAACTTACCGACAGATAAGTGTACGCACTCTTTTGATAAAGTCGACAGCAGCAAATACTGTAGGTACAATAGTATCTTCCGTGAAAAAATAATGATGCTAGAAAACCGGTCTAGGACGTTTGGGCACCCCGTTTTGGCGTTTTGTTTTCACGTCAAAACTTTTTGATTCCCGGTCTTTTGGCTTACAAACTTTTTGGCGCCGGGACGTTTTGGCGCCAGTACGTTTTAGCGCCGGAATTTTTTGGCACCAGGACGTTTTCACGCAAACATATCTTGGCGCCAAAATGTTTTGGGGCTAAAACGTCCGTATGCCAAAACGTCCCAAAACCAAAACGTCTTGACGCCAAAACAGAGACGCCAAAAAAGCGGTGCCCAAACATCCTAGACCGGTTGTTCTACTATCATTACTTTTTCAATGTAAATACCGCTACAAAACTCCAAAAATAATAATAAGCGACTTTATTGTTTCAATCGAACGTTTCTCAATTATCGAGTTTTGAAATAATTCTCAATTTACTTACTTACTTAGTTACACGCACACATATATTTAAGAACAGCTGCTGAAAACGTTTATTATTTTAATTTTTTATGTCCTACAATTGTAACACAGTATTTTTTGTCAACTTAAGAGCAGGACAACATGCTGTAACAGCAATGAAAAGATTGCATTTATCTCTTCTGGAAAGTTCAAAGGTGTCCTTACTATAGCTGCATATAAACTGTCTTTGGTTATTGATAATTGCAATTAAGAAACAAATAACGTTCTTGGAAGAACTTGATGCTTTTTGTTCATACGATATTACGAGTACCTGAAAAAGATAAAAAATCTTTGACTTTAAAGATAAAGAAAAACAGCTGATTTTAACAATTGTACCTTTCGATCTGTAAAGGAAAAGTTTAGATAATAATCAAAGACTTATTTTTCGGACTGTTGAAATAAAAGTGGCAGATGGGGACATTAGAAGTGCTATTTAATTACTATCTTCAACTGACGGTTTCGCTTTTTCAAATTTAGATACCATGAAGAAGTTAGAAAACAAACACCCTTCCCCATCTAGACCTTTATACTTTGTATCTCCTCCCAATAAGAATGACAGCCATCTTCAAATGTTAATAGAAATGTGTCAAAGGGTATAACGTCTTTTCATAATGAGTCTGCTAGCGGAATTGATTGTCCGCGTCTTAATCATCTTAAGGACCAAATTGAGAAACCAAATGGTGTTGTCGGAGAGATTTTGTTTAAGTCTGTGACTAATCTCTGCAATTCTATGCTTAAGAGCTGAAGTGGATCGGTCAGATGCTAAGATTATATATGGAGCAAACTTGTTGCTCAATTGGTGTGCAGAGCATATACAGAAGAAATTAGAATACTATCTTCGCCCTAAGCAAATGAGCTTTGGAACAAAAGGTAGGTGCGGAGCCACTGTTCATGCTGCTAGATCACTCATTGATATTAACAGAGGAAATTTAAAGGTCCTCTTGAACATAGATTTTAAAAAACTTTTAATTGTATTGAACTTGACTCACTCTTCGAAGCCATAAGACACATCATTTAGTCACAAGTTAGTGTTAGCAACGAGATCCTTTTGCCAACGGTCGCATTTAGAATGACTATACTAGCCTACTGTAGAGAGAATTTGATATTAGCTTATTTTATCTTGATGGCGGTGATCTAGAATTGGCTTTATTAGAATTTCGGAAAGAAATTTTAAATCCCAAGGCTAGAACTCAATGTTTCTAAGTGTAAACTTTTCTTCTGCTCCGAAAATAATTCCGCAGTTATTGGAAAATTTAATGACAAAGTATTTGAAGAAATATTCAAAATCCTGAAAGTGCTTTTAAGCTCTCTTAGGGATCTGAGATCTGGCGAAGCTTATTTCTTATTTAAGCATTGTCTTGCTGTGCCAAGGTAGTCTTATTTATTGTGCACATCACATAGCTTTAAGACATCTATTGGAAGTATCTCAAACTCACATTTAACTGGAAAGTAAATGAAATATTGCTTGTTTGACTGTAAAACATGGTGGTTTTAGAGTTTGTAGTATATCGAATCTTTGTTGACTCTATGTGTACTCTATTATCGAAAATTGTACTCAAATCTCTTGTAACGACGCGCCTTGAATACGCCACTCAAACCGTTGCCCGGGTCGATATAGCGCATTTTCGTATGTCGACTCGGTCACTCCCACTACCTACAGCATTTTTTAACAGACCGTCGTCTTGTTTATATACAGTCACCGTCATTCTTAAATTAACCGCCGTTCTTGTGTTGTGGTAAATAAAAGAGTTTTGAGTTTTAGTATATTCTCTTTATTTCTTTGAACTGCTTCCCGTTAGACAATCAAAACACTGGAATTTTTTAACTTCTATTGTAGCTACCTGACGAGCAAACAAAGAATAAACTTTGTCATCAAATGTGGCGCTCAAGATCCGCCCGGTTTTGTTATTTACAGAAACTAACCAAATTGAGAAGCAAGCGTTACACTATTTTTATAAAAATGCTTTATGGAAGCCAAGTTTTGATTCTAGAACACCTGAGATTTTTTTTTGTAGAAGAACTGGGATATGATTTAACTCAATTACTAAAATTTTTTGATTTGAAGTTTGAGACAAAGTTGAATGAGGCAAGACTTTTTACTGCTCCTCGAAAAGAGTTTTTTTCTTAGCTAAATGTCTTGCCCTCTAGAAATCTTGGCACCTTACTCGACGATGACAACCTTACTCGACAATGACAAGTTTATGATTTCTGTCTCTTTGATAATTGGTTTAAAAATTTGCGTACATGGTTTAACATGTAAGAAAAATTTAAAAAAATAGTAAAATTGTGAAACAAGCTTTAGCTTTAGCACAGATGCTTTTCAGGTTGGACCTTGAATTTTCTAGAATTTTTAAAAATGACAGGAAACAGCCCGATGTCGTAAGTTTAATTCCATGGTCTAAATAAAAAATTGGTGCAAAGATGATTCCCATGTAAATAAACCCCAAATCCTGTAAATTTGTAGAAATCGTTGGTGATCAGAGAGATTGGTGCAGCTGTTATAAATTTTATGTAATTTAACCATGTTTCTGTATAAAAACCATTTAGTAATCATCATCGAGGAGCTACCAAAGTCAAATCCGGCACAAAACCTTATATAAAAATAGAATTATTACTACTTTTTAAAAAATTTAGGTATTTGTCAAGGTCATTGGTCATATAACAAAATATGAAATTAAAACAATTATGTGAGTGTGTGTTTTAACGTAAAACAAAAATAAAAAAAACAAAAACAAATGTGAAAAACAGTCTGGAAAAGTCAAATAACCCAAATATTTAAAAAAATGCTAATCAAAGTAGAGGTTTGAAAAACGTCCGATAGTTTAATAGCGCAAAAAGTTTATGCAAAATGCAATCAAAGGCAGACCAACGGTTTGTTTCACTAAACAATAGACATAAAAGCAATTTATTCCAGAAAATTAATAGCTAAAGTACGAAAATTAGTGTCATAAAAAAAATACTAATAGGTGGCGGTATAAAATGTGCTTGGTTTAGGTGGGATTCAAATTTAAATTTACTATCAACTTGGTCATGGATTGAAAATTTATAAATAAGGATGTAAAACAACGCCAAGTTTTTCCGTTTATACAGTGATAATAAAACGCCGGCTAATTAAATAAAAATTTAGAAAGAGATAGTTATACGTGACGTCACAAAGCAAAACTACTATAAAAAATTTTTGCGCAAATTTAAAAAGAATGCACCGAATTTAAATTAATAGACACTACGTAAACAATAAAACAAGTGCATCAATTAAAAATAAATGTGTTAATAAACAAATAAAAATTAATAAAAGGGCAGCTACGTGCACTCTCGTAATCAGAAGGATCAGGTCGTTTGAGATAACTTGCAATTAGAAGACGGCAGCATCTCAAAAAATACCAAAAACAACCACGTGTACCAATAATGATTACCTGGTTAGTTCTAATTTTGTAGTAGTTTTAGTTAATTTTAGTCTAAATTTTTAAATAACCTGTCGCGCACCTAAAACCACTACTTGAACGATCGTAAGTTTAATGTTGTAAAATAAACACGTGTTGGCAAATAAAAAAAAAAAGGGTTGGTGCAGGATCTACTATAAAAACGTTTTTTTTTGTATTTATAAAATTTGAGTGTGTAAATAAATAATTATTTGTTGGTTATTTTGTGGTTTGTTTAATTTGATGGTAACGTCGTGAGATTTAGTTCAGTTCTACATTTTAAAGAATAATAAAAATTATTATTTTTGATAAAATGCAAAAATAATTATTCAAAAAATTTAAAACAAAAATTAGATTGCACATATTAAGTTTGTTTACTCAGTAAAAAGGCGTCCCTGAGATTAAGAGTAAGTAAAATTGTGTGATTTGAAGGTAAAACCCCATTTCAAATTAATTTCAATTAAAAGTCTGAACCCTCCTTTTATCACAATATATTAACATTTCTTGCAAAGGAGCTGGTCTAGTTGCTAAGCAAACTGAAAAGAAGAATATTAATTATTATAGTGAAATAAGCAAATACTACATCTTCTACTCTTCTACCTTTAGATGGAATATTTTTTCTATAAACATGTAAATTAGAGAATTTTGTTCTTCTGTTTGAAATGATAATAATCTTGCACAATGTGGATAAATCATGTTTAAACATAATAAATCAAAGAGCCAATTTCAACAAAATTATTTAAACAAATTAATAGTAATAATAATAATAATAATAATAATAATTAAGTTATATCCTTGATTTTGGTCTCTTGAATATATTAGCTAATGTTGCTTTATTCTTAAACGTAATAAATAAATTATTTAAAAAACTATAAAATATATAGATTATTAAATTAGACAGGTTCCTCCATAGTAAAACACATTACGACGAAATCAACTTTGAAAACAACGATTTTTCAATTTTATGTAAACTTTAATACTCTCTATAAGAATAATAATTTTGAAATTTAATTAAACACCTTATTAGCAATTACGTAACACCTAAAAATCAATTTAATTAGATATGTTTTCAACAACCTGTTTTACTTTGATCCCTCAAAGTGCTGGGTGTACGTAATAACAAAACCATACTTTGACACGTGAACGTCAATTTTTTTTGCAAACAAACGCAAACATTTTTCAACAATTATGGGTATAATTAAAAATTTTAACAATAAATTTTGAATTTAATTGTCGGTTTCCTTAGACTGAGTTTAATAGTTAAAACATTTCGGAGGTATTCCAACAGCGATTTAAAGATACTATTAAAGTTCGCAATCGTATTTAGTAAACATGGCGTTGAAACCATCGTAAAAGAAATAATTCAATTACGAAAACATCGTAAAACAAATGCAAGGTTTAATTTGCAGTTAAAAGCGGAAATCTTTCTTTAATGCAAGAATTCGTCCTTTTTAAAATACGTGAACGGGGTATTTTTTTTTTTTTTATACAAAGCTACTGGCAAACGCGTTTGTATTATAATGTTGCAAATAAAAAGGAAACTAGAATAGAGGACAGTTTAAAGACTGCAAAGATTGTTTCCTGTTATCTTTCTCTTTGTTATTTTATTGCGCGTCACAATAAAGAAAGAAAAATTCTTTCTTAAGTTTTCCATTTATGCCAGCTGCAACGATTGTTGCAATTTAATACTGCTTACTTTTTTCATCTGACTGTTGCTTGTGCACGGTAAATTTTAATGCACATCTCTTTCGTTTTAATTTAGTTTTATTGTAAGTAAAATTACGTTTAACGTTGTGTCATCAAGCTTTAATACATTTGAGCATGAACTTGTTCGTCTGTACGTGTAAGTTTGCATTAAAATAAAATAAGTATTTCCAGGTAAATATTAAACGTTGAGAGTTCTTGTTGTACATAATCTGCTACTAACAAGAGAAACTTCAAAGTAGCTTTAAAGTAGGGCCTAAAAACATGAAAAACTACCGGTGCAGCTTGAAATCTTTATGTAGAACTCAAGAGGCACTGTTCGAACAAAAAGGATCAATTCATTCTTTATTTTTACAAAGTTTCGTTTTATTCAGATTTTATTTATAATCAAAAATCTGAGGAGTGCTTTTTTGTTTAGTTCGGAATAGACTTGTGTAGTATTGGTTAAGTACAAAAATCACCTTTTTTCTAGTTTGCATCTAATTTTGTAAAAAGATTTGTTCCAGGAAATTAAACAAACAAGTCGGTTTAAGCACTGTTTAATTGGTTACACATAAAACATAAATATATCACTAGCAATTCAGAATATCGTGCTCTCTTTTATATTTCACAAATACATACACAATAAATCAGGGGCACACAAAATAAATGGTAATTGAAATACAGATAGCATTTGCCACCGAGCGAGACGGATTCTTATCCTTTCTTGAATGGCGGTTTTAACTTTTTCTGGTTGGTAGAATTGGTATGTCAAATTGTCTATGGTTTCCAAACTAACCACATAATTTACATTATTTGGATAAAGTTGTATGTTTATAATTTTCAACACCACATAGTCTGATGCCTTATTTCCATTAAGTTACTATTTCATAGTCAGAAAGGTATCCGGTGAGAAATTAATTGCAGAATAAATATGAATGTTTCTACTGGATGCAAGATTACGTTTACAATAGTTTTATAAGGATTGTTTATTAAGAAAGTAAGTGGTTAGCTAAAATAGTAATTATACTTTGATATTTTATCAATACTTCTTTTAGAAAACCATTTTGATCTATATGATACCAACGAAATAACACCCGCAAACATTTTATGTAAATTCTACCAATATCTTGGATAATTTAATAGGACTTAAATTCTATATCTAGTCAATAATAATATACACTAATGTAGCCAAAAACCGTTAACTTTCACAAATTTTAGAATTTTGAAATAATTAGAAAAATATTTATTTTACACATTTTTAGTTTCAGATAAAAGTTGTTTATAATTTAATTATACACAACTTTTGTTTACATTCTTTTGATCCAATCAGTAATTACTGAGATATAACAATCAAGTGGTACTAATCATTGTAACAATATCTCCACCAATATCAAATTTACAGAAAAAGTTAAAGCTAAAAAATTGTGGGAAACTCTATTGTCTATAACTTTGTTTAAACAATTTTTTTCTAAAACGCAATATTATTTTCGCTTAAATGTGCAATGTGGAGTTCTGCGGTAAACGCTTTGTTTTACTATTGTTGTTTTAATTAATAAATAGTTAACGTTCAAAATTTGTTGATTTTACTTTACATTCGAAAATAAATTAAACAATTAGTACAAACTACATGACAAAATCTCGAGGAAAACGAGCTTTTAAGGGTAGGATACCCTTAAGGAAAAAACTATGATAACTCAATTGTAAGAAATGCTTTTGTTATCACGTATTTTGAACCTCAAACTAACCTTAAACTTAAAAAAAACTTGACATTAATTTTTTTTTCAAAAAATATATTTTATTTATTTTTCAAAAATGGCGCAAATTATAAAATATACTGTATAATACTCGTTTATAAGGCATTTTGTGTTTCTTATAAAACTTGTATAATAATATAGTATTGGAAGACCTTTTTATCCAGGAACGTTAGGTGAATGCCAGTCTCACCCTGGAATATTTGAAATAAATGTCTACTACCGAATTATGTACGCTTGTGTACGTCAATACCAGAGTTGTTAACTAAATTAAAATTTGATTGGGCTGTGTACCACTATAAACTTTTGACTTGATGTTTTCTTCGTTACCAATTCTGGGTCATCACTGTTTTCCATTTCATTTCGTTAGAAATGTTGTTCGATATTACACTGATTATTTAGTCCAATCTTATGTGGTGATGAATTACAACCTTTCTTATGAAGCTGTCACAGATATACTGCAGATAACTGAAACCGCCGTTAACTTTAAAACGTGTATTTGAGCATGTATGGAACATTATTTAAATATCGAATTAAATTTTTAAGATACCAATTAAACATTAGATTTACTCTAGGGCTTTTATAGCCGTCGAATCAATTGTTTTTCTATGGTACTAATTTAAACATACAATAACTTTTAGTATATCGCGTGTCGCGACGTGTGGTTATTTAGTTTTTGTGTCGGACGTTGAAATAAACTCGCCAAAATAAATTTTCTAGTCCTTCTTCTACATACTTGTTTGTTGTACTTTTCTTAAGTAGTAAGAATGATTACTAGAATTTTGTAGGTGGCGCCCATTGCCGCTTTAGAAGCCTTTAACCACGTTCTTCTTTTCCTTCCCGCGACACAGAGTTACTGATAGGTTTTACTGATAATTTTTTTACGCGTAAATGATTTTGGTCTTATGGAAAACTATCTTCAAACTTATCAAGAAAGTTCAGCAAGCTATCAGATCAACAAAAAACGAAAGAGGCCCGCTTTTAGCAGAGTATACAGTATACCAGCTTACCCGTTGTGTAAATAAACACAAATAAATAAAAATTTTTAGAAAAGAAACTACAATATTATACAAACGAACAAATCTTAAAATCTAAACAATTTGCAAGCGTTACAAGTCGGTTGATTTTCTTTTGTCAAGTTGCGTCGAGTGCACTGGTTTTATTTATCGAAGAAAATTCATCGATCGATTTATTTTTGTATCGCTAATTTTAAAGGCGGAAACTTATAATGCAAATTGCATATTTAACGAATATGTAACTTAACGTTGAATGTGTCCTCAAGACTTTTTGTGTGACTTTTAATAGGAATTGTTTATAACTTTTGACACTTGAATTTCATTTTAACACAATTTTGACCTTTACGAAAATAATGCACGTTTATTGCCTATAAACCCCCACATAAAGTTATTTGTTTTCTTTACGGAAAATAATTATGATAACACTTATTCTACTTAGAATGTCAATTACCGCTAGAAATAAATCTTAACTACTAAACATTATTTCCTTTACTAAGTTAAACGAAAATATGTATGCACAAATTAAAATATTTTTCAAATAAATATATGGATAACTTTTTAGAAATTTTTAAACTATAAATAAATTTAATTTGACAACATTTATTATAAATCTTTAATTAATAATTTACGATTTTAAAAACAAATTTTTTATTTTTTTAATAAAAATTTCCACTCAATACGTTAACAAATACAATTAATGCAATAATAATAATAAATGGAAAAACAAGTAGATAAATAATAAAAATAATAATAAATAGTATGAAACTAAAATATGAAGAGAACAATAAGTAGGTAGTTGGGGATTATGTTTGATACACAATCAAATTTTTATGACCACGGCAATTATGTAATCCACAAATATTTACAAAACCTCAGTTTTCTGTTTAGTTTTTGTCAAAACAAGCACTAAATTATGATTGTACATCAGTTTTACTGTTTGCCATTAGTAATATTTGTATAGCATGTCATATTACAAAATTAAAAAATCTAGTTAGGTAAAACTTGTCGAAGAACGTTTGTGGTCACAACAGAGACCAAACAATCGAGCAGTCGGCAAAACCTCGTGCTAGGGCTAGTAAATGATTTAACCGTTGAACCTCGTTAACATAATAAAAGAACGCCAGCAGTCAGACAAAAGGTTATTACTTATATGGATTAGTGAAATAATTCTTCAGTAGTAAATGTGGTAATTTCAAACCCCAAAATGCGACTGCAGCGATACCAAAATAGAAATATTGGTAATTATGCCACCACAGGTGAATTGAAAAGAACTTACGGTAGTCGAAAGAAAAGCAAAAGATATTTTTCAAAATACACCAAAAATAGTTTCGACAAAGTGTTACAATTTAAAATAAATCACAGATTAATGCTGATGTACGGGAAAATGTAGGACTAAAATACTCCAATAGAATGCACAAAATTATTTTGAATAAAGGCTTATTAGAATTTAATAAACTACCTGAAAACCACTACGAAAGCTTAAACTCAAATTTAAAATTTTAATTAACAGTTATTTATTATTTAAATTCAAACAATGTTCACATACAATATTAGTAATTTTGTAATTTTAAATTAATTTATTTTATTAAATGCGTCTATTGTTTATTGTTTAACTTGGTTATTTCAATGTTTCATATATTTATACTTATACATACATACATGATTACACCTTTTGTATAGAATTTACACCAGTCAAATTAAACTGAATTTGTTTAAATTGCTAATTCTAACTCGAAGCTCGAATTACAGTTAAGTAGATGGATAATCAATACACTCAAACTTTTTTTACAATACAATTACAATTACAACATACACGCTTTTATCATCTACAATACGTCGCAATTGAATATTCAAAGATCGTGTACAAAAGTAGAGTGAAGTAAAGTGGTTTTTCTTAACAGATCCTAATGTATTTTTACTTGATTCAGCATACACAATTGTCTTATAATCGAAAATGTAGATAACAACCAATTTGAAATAGATCCAAATGTGTTGCTTGATAACAGTCACGTACGGAACCGTCTAGGAGGCCCTTTTGGCAATTTATTCATTAAACAGACTGCAGACGTTCAAAAATAAAATTTGTATTTGTTACAAACAAAAAAAGGGATTCGGTTAGGCGAAGAAAAACGTTTAAAAGTGAAGAGAATTTACATTAAAATAAATGTTGGTTTTTATTTAATTAAGTTACGTACTTAAGAACGTTATTAAGTAGATTGAGTTTATCGTGGATGTTGGATAATGACGTATTTGTGCGAGTGAAGATAAAGGTTTGAAAAGAATTGTGCAGTGATAAGAAATTTTAATGTAAATGTACATATTTATTTACGTGAAAAAGACATTCCATTTAATTTAAAAGATTTGTTTATTTTTTAAAGAAGATATTATTTAGTTAAAAATTATATTTAAGAAGATATCCGAATCAGAGGGAAACGAGTCGGAGACAAGGAGGAAAAGAATGCAAGAGAGGGGCGTATATGAAATTTTTAGAAATAGTAAATAGGTGGTCAGATCTCCAAAAAGAGAGAAAAAAAAATAGAAATAAAACAGGGTAATGGAACTGTGCAAAGAGATGTTACAAGAGATAAAAAATCAGTACAGGAAAAAACAAATGAAGAAATAAAAGAAATAAAGGAGGAAATAAATAGAATTAGTGGAAAGTGAGAAGAGAAATTTAAGAATCTAGAAAAAAGAATAGAAAACTTAGAAAGAAGAACGGAAAAACATGAAAGAAAAAAAGAAAGAAAAATTTTGTGATTAAAGGGCTAGAGGTTCGCGGAGGAAGAATGGACTTGAAGAATCAGGTAGAGGATATGTTGAAGAATAAGATGGGAGTAGAAGAGAAAGTAGAGGCAGCAACAGAAATAAAGAAAGAAATAGTGTTCATAAAGGTAAAAAATATAGAAGAAAAATAAGTATCTTAAAAATAAAAGAAAGTTACGAGGATATATGTAGATGATGACCTGACAAGAAGAGAAAGAGATATACAAAAGAATATAAGAAAGGAAGCAAAACAATTGGGGAGAGAAGGGAAAAGGGTGAAAATAGGGTACATGAAACTGTGGGTCGACGGAGAGGAGAGAAGGTGGATAGAAAGAGAAAGACAACTAAAAAATGGTGTTAAAAAACTAGAAAATGGGGGCTAAGAAGGAGGGGAGAAAATAATAAAAGTTATAAAGACCATAGAAACAAAGTGGGGGGAAAGTGTGAACATAGAACAATAAAACAACAGAGTAAAATATTATTTTGGAATGTGGCTGGAATAAAAAATAAAGGACAAAATTTTTGGAATTATTTAGGGGTTTTAAAATGGTAGGGTTAATGGATACCTGGTCAAAGAAAAAGACTGGGAAAACTGGAAAAAGAGGCTACCAAGAGAATATGTGTGGAGGGTTCAGTTTGCGGAAAGAAATCAAAAAAAAAGGAAGGGCAAAAGGGGATAATTACTGGAATGAAAAGGATTGGAAAAGTAAAGAAGAGAAGGAAGAGAAACAAGTGCAAGGTTTATGAAAACAAACAAAGGAGAAAATTACGAAATTTTTACGATATATGGAAAGGAAATGAGCAATACTAAAAAAATTTTAGATGAGGAAAGAAAGAAAAAAAAATTATTATTGGAGGGGATTTTAATGCCAGAATTAGGGAAGAAGGGGGGATGATAATAAATGGGGAACGAAAAAAGAAAAATTCAAAGGAGAAAAAAATAAACGGGGAAGGCAGAAAACTTTTAGACATGTGTGAAGAGAGAGGATAGACAATATTAAATGGAAACATGGAGGAAGACAATAAAGGAGAATTAACATACATAGGGGGAAGGGGAGGTTCAGTAATAGATTATGTAATTGTAAATGATACTAGTAAAGAAGATATACAATATATACGAATAGGAGATGAAGTGGAATCGGATCCAACCGATAGGAGTAATTTTAATAGGGGAGGAAGAACTAAAGAGGGAAGAAAATGCAGAATGGGGAAAAAAAATATGGACTGAAGAAAGTAAGGAAAGATATAAGAAAAAAAGTGGAAGAAGAACAAGAATCATCAGAAGAGGTAGAGGAAGAGATAAAGAATATAATAGATGTAATGGAGAAGGCAACGGAGAAGATAAAGTTCAAGAAAGGAAAAGAGAAAATGGGAATAAAGATTGTGAAAGGGCAAAAAAAGAAATGAGAAAAGGAAGAAAAAAATACAGAAAAGAAAAATAAGTGTAGAAGAATATAAAAACATAAGAGCAGAGTTCAAAAAGTATGTGAGAAGAGAAAAGTGGAATATAGAAAGGTGATAGAACAGAAGATCAAGCAAATCAGGTATGAAGGGCAGGCATGGAATTAGTAAAGTGGAGAAAACAAAGGGGAAAAAGGAGAGAGGTAACATTAGATGAAGAAACATGGGAAAAACACATAAAAGTATGCTAAAAAAAGGAAGAGAAGTACATAGTGGAAAGCAGAAAATGGAAGAAAAAGAAAAAGAGTAGGAGGAATAAGAAAAGGAGCGAAGCCTTGAGAAAATTGAAGAGGGAAAAGCCGGAGGTACTGATGGAACACAAGGGGAACAGTGGAAATATACAGGAAAAAAATGAGAGAAAGAATAAGGAAAGTATTAGAAAAGATATGGCAAGGTGAAGGGTTTCCAGAAAGATGGAGAGAAGCTATTATATGTCCAATTTATAAAGGAGGGATACACAAGAAGCTAAAACTACAGAGGAGTGAGCTTAACAAACGTAGGGTACAAAATATACGGAGAGATATTAAGCACAAGATTCGAAAAAGAGTTAAAAAAATAATAGTAGATTGGCAAACAGGTTTTAGAAAAGGAAGGGGACAATAGACAACATCTACATACTAAAACAAGTTATAAATAAAGAAATAGGGAAGAAAGGAGGAAAAGTTTTTGCGGTGTTTATAGACATAAAAGCTGCATTTGACCGAGTGGAACGAAGGATACTATGGGAAGTGATGAGAGGAAACGAGATAAGTAAAGACATAATAGAAGCAATAGAAGAGATATATATGGAAACAAGATGCAGAGTAAGAGTAAAGGGAAAACTAGGGAAAGTATTTTGGACGGAGAAGGGGCTAAAACAAGGTTGTCCACTAAGCCCAATGTTATTTAATCTGTATATAAAAGATTTGGAGGAGGAACTACGGAAAGGTCAAGTTGGAGGAATAACTGTGGGAAGAAAAAGTCTAATAATTTTAGCATATGCAGACGATATAGTACTCTTTACAAGGAATAAAAAGAGATGAGGAAGGCAATAAATATAACCAAGAGATATTTAGAGAAAAAGAACTGGAGGTAAACGTAAAAAAACAAAAATAATGATATTCAAGAAGAATAAAGGAAGGGAGACGAAGGACAAATGGTGGTGGGGAAGTGAAGAAATCAAAAAAGTAAATAGTTATAAATACCTAGGATACGTCTTAAGATATGACAATAAAGACAATGACCAGATAAAAGATTTAAGACAGAAAGAAAACAAAATAATAGGGCAAATATGGGGGATAGGAGAAAAGTATTTGGGCATGATATAGAAAGGAGAAAATGGTTATTTGAGAGACTGGTTAAAAGCGTAATGATGTATGGGGCAGAAATTTGGGGATGGAAAGAATGGGAAGAGTTAGAAAAATACAGGAAAGATATTGGAGATGGACACTAGATCTGGAAAGAGAAACACCGGGATACTTAATAGAAAAAGAAATGAAATTAGAGAAGATAAGAATAGAAACAGGAAGGAGAGCGTTAAGGTTTGAGGAGAGGATGGAGGAAAGAAAAGAAAATGAAATATTATATGAATGTTGGAAGGAGATGGAATTTCAAAAATAAAACAGAGAAAAGGAAAGAAAAGTATATTATAGAAGAGGAGGTTACGCGAGGGAAGAAGTAAGAAGATTAAGAAGAGAAGGAAAAAAGTTGGAAGAAGAAATAACACAAAGAGACAAAGATAATCAGCTACAAGAACGAAGAATGAAGATAAGAGAAGGAAGATACAATATGAATTACAAGGATATAATGGGGAAAGGATACCACAGTACATAACAGGAGGATTGACGATACAAGAAAAAGGACAATAGCTAGATTTAGATTAGGAAATGAGAAAAAAGAAAATCAGTATTGGAAGAAAGATGAAGAGAGATTGTGCAGAATGTGTGGGAATGATTGGGAAAACATAAAACATCTTACAGAAGACTGTGTAGAATTGAGAGAGAAAGAAAGGAGAAATAAGATTTTACTTGGGGAAAAAGGAGAAGGTTTAAACTGGATGAAAGAGGTAGTAAAAGAAGGAAATGGTTGGAAGAAAGAAAACGGAAAATAATGAAAATAGAATAAAAGTTAAATTTAATATAGAAGAATAAGTGAAAGGACAAAGAAAAGTTTAGTTTTATATGTTTGTTCAAATTTAACTATTGTAAATATATTGAATATTTGTAAAGATATTTTTATAAATATTGTTGTATTTAAGTGATAAATAAATATGTTTATTTTGTTCTTTACATTAAAACAAATTTACATAAACATAAATCAACAAATTATTAGCTTTCAATTCAAACTTCAAACTCATCCATTCGATTCTTTTCCCATTATCTCCGATCAATACCAATCTATCTCTTCCTTCTACTCATTTTATTACATCCTTCTTTAATGTGTTCCAAGTTCTACTTTTCATCTCCGCACAGTCTGCACAATCTATCCCCGTATTTCCACTAGTATTTATTTTCTCTTTCTTCATTTCCCACTCTACATCTTGCTATTGTTTTTTTTAATCCTCTCTTTTCTATTATATAATGTGGTATTCTTTCTGTAATGATCTCACAATACTTTTCATTATATTTTCCTTTTTTTATTTTTGAATTTATGTATTTTGATCTCTTTTCACAATCTCTGCTTTTTCCAACATTCAAAAAATATTCCAATCTGTTTCCTCCTTTTCATCTTTTCCTGATACCTCACCGCTCTTTTTCTGGTTTGAGTTCTTGTCTTTTCCATTTTTGCATCCTCTGGTCTTGTGTATTTTCTTGTTTCCTTTTCTGATCCCAATACTCCACTTCCAGTACTTTTCTTTGTACACCTTTAAATTACACCCATTCTTTTCATCCCCACACCTCTGTTACATACATCATTTTTCCCAAATATCCTTTTCCTTATTCTCCACACTTGTCCTATTATAAAATTTTCTTTTCTTTCCAATTCCTTTATTTGTTCAATAATGTTATTATCGTATTTAGGAAATATTCTAGATACTTGTATTTGTCCACGATCTCTATTTGTTCCTCTCCCCATTGTCATAATACTTTCTTTTTTTCCATTTCGTTCTTTTAAATTTCATAATCTTCGTCTTGTTCACGTTTGCTTCTAACGTTTTCTCTTTCAAGTACTTTCTTAGAGTTTTTATTACTCTTTTCATATCTGCTTTACATTTTGATATCGAAATTGAGTCGTCCGCATACGTCAATACCCAAAAATTTTTTTAGCCACTATTTCTCACATCTGGTGTTTTTCCAATTCCACTTCTAGAACTCCAATGTACTAAGAAAATAAACATGGACTTAACGAACATCTTTGTTTCAGTCCTTTTCCCGTCTTAAACTTGTCCCCCATTCTTCCCCCCCACTCAAGTTCTGCAAATTGTGACTTCATAAATTTCCTCTACCGCATCTATTACATCCCCATTGATCTTTTTTTATTTTATCATATCCTACAACAATTCTCGTTCCACTTTATTAAACGCAGCCGTTTGATCTAAAAATATGGCCTCTTCTGAATCTCATCTGCCAATCCAAAATTAATTTGTTTTCCTCTGCTTCTCTTTCTAACCTTCTTCTTGGAATCTCACTATATACTTTGTATCTTACGTTTGTTAAGCTTATCTTTCTGTAGTTTTTAATTTTCTTTATATCCCCTTTTTTGTAAATTAGACATATTATTATCTCCCTCCATTGATGAGGTAGTCCTTCTCCTTTCCACATCCTTTCAAACGTTTTCTTTATTCTCTGCTTCACTCTCTTTTCCGTAAATTTTCACTGCTCTCCATGTGTACCATCCGAACCTCCGGCTTAACTCATTTTTGGTTTTTATATCGTTTCTTCTAATTCCATTTCCCTCTCTACTTCTTTTTTTATTAATTTTTTTATGAGCCTGTTCTTTGTTTTTTTATTTTGCTGATCTTTAATTTCAATGTCCTTTTTGTATTCTTCCATTCTGATTTTACACATTTTCTTTGTTTCTGTATACATAATGTCCATTTTTCCATTTTTTACTTTCTTCTCCTTTTTCTCATTTCTTTTTTTTGCTCTGTGGCAGTCGTAATTCCACCATTTATTTTTTGTCCTATTAAAAATTTCCATTTTTTCCTTATATTATTCTATACTATATTATCTCTTCATGTCCACCCATTCTTCCCTGTTTTCTTTTTTCTCTTTTTCATCTTTCCTCGCCAAAGTTAATTCCAGCAGCTGGTGATCAGCTTCCTTTTTCCTCTCCTATCCTAAAACTTTTTGCGTCATCTAGGCATTTTTTTATTTACTATTATGTAGTTTACTACAGATTTGCCCATTCCTCCTATAAACGTAAACTTTAATTTATCCACTTCCTCCATGTTGTTGTTCATTATTCTACATCCTCTTACATAATTCTAGCAATTCCTGTCCATTTTTTTATTGTCCATAGATCTTTTCATTTTATTCTTCCATTTATCATCATTCTTTTCTCCACCCCAATTTTTGCATTAAAATCTTCCCCTATTATTAGTTTTTTCTTATTTATTTTCCCCTAACCGCCTTTTTCTATTCCTCTTTTTGTTGTTTCCATTTTTTTTCTATATATTGTTAATATCACACACATTTCCCTACGTTTGCCCTTACATTGGTTTTTATCAACCCTGTCCAATTCTCTTCCATCTATGTTTCCACCTTCCCAACTATTTTAAACCGCCTTACATATGTACAAAATTCTTTTTCTTTGTATTTTAAACTCGCTACATTCCAACATAGTATTTCTTTCGTTTTTTTCTTTCTTTTTCTTCTTTCTCTCCTATCTTTAAATCCCTCTCTAATTTTTTTATTTTCACTTTCCTATCTTTTTTTTTTCTTCTTTGACCATCTCCATTCCTCCCTATTTACCCCTTTCGCCCTCTTTCCCTCCTTTCCTCATTTTTTTATGCTTCTTGCTTTATCTTCATTTAGACGCCCTTCTCTTTTTTAGTCATGTCATCGTCTATCTAAATTCCATTATCTTTCATTATTCTTTTTTACTTTCCTTTGTATCTCTCCTCTTCTTCCCATGTACATGTAGTCTTCCACTTTTTTTTCTAATCTTATACATTTATTTTCTAACTTGTTTTTAATATTATATTAGGTGGTTATTAGCTATTTTAGGTAAACAAATAAAAATGATTTTAGTAAACATGTTTGTCCTAAAAAAATTTGAGCCAACGTAAATTTTAATAACTTTTGACGTTGAACAAGAAAAAAGCGAATTTATTGCACAAAAAAAAATGTTTGAACAGTTCATACGCGTAAGGTTGCTGCATACGTCATACGAACTTAATATGAGTTTCGGAGTAAATTTATTTTATTGGGGGATAATAGCGACCCCTATTAAACACATAAAGCACGTGTCCTGTACCTATTCGTCTTTCTGTTACACTAAGTTAACAAACACTACGACCCATAGTTTCCTAGACATTTTTCACTCTGCATTTTAAAATACTATATCGATGCCCTTTTTCCTCAACCAATTTATTCGGTTTTTTTTGCTTGATAAAATGTGGATCCATATCCAGTGTAACATCAATTTATTCTTAATTTTACCTTATTATTTTTAAATGTTGTAAAACACAAATTTTGGGTCAAACTCACTATTGCTTAGTTACGTCACAGTTACGTCTTAAAATGTAGAAACGTCAAAGCAAAAGTACATCAAGATTGACTACTTTTTTTTTATATTTCAATTGGTTTACCGCAATAGTAAAGTTAGGTTTAATTTAATATTATTTGTTGTTTTAATAATGAGTTGCTACTAAAAGCAGTCGTCTTTTTATCTTCACCATTAATTCAGGTGTAAAATTAACTTAAATCACCAATTAGGTTACATTTGAAGACATAAACGTTTTTGTAATTAAGTATTTAAAATAAAATTAACATGTTAATACAAAGCGACCAGCCACTAAAAATAAACAATTAATTAAAATGGCATGGAGGTTACCTCAGAATTTAAATATTTTAATTAGACGATCCATTAATCACCGATAGATAGAAATTCATCGACACTTCAATATCTAGAACGTCTCTGAAATAATTACTATTTCGAAAAAAAATAATTACTTAAGTTTGTTTTAGTAATGCTTGCATTTGATGTTCCGTTGTGCTAACAATTAAAACTTTTCTTCTTGCTTAACTAGATTCAAAAATCTAGTAGCAATTAATTACCACAAAACTTTTATATCTGTTTTTGAAATCTATGCAAAAGGATACGATAATTAAACTAGCACCGTACTTTAATTGTTGAGAAAAGTCGGCACATGTACCTCGCGACTTTTATTCGCAAACTTGTAGAAATTTGTAGTAAATTTTTATTCAATGTAAAAATTTAACGTCTTTTTACTTATTCCTTCACGTCACATTAACCCTGTTGATTTTATGTATACGTACTGTAAAAAAGTAGAAGATATTAAAGTATGAAGCCATAAAGTAAGTTGTGATAAAGTTTTAAAAGCTTCGTTTTTTTTCGCACTACTTTAAAATATGTTTTTTTAATTCTGCTTTGTTTGTAAATATTTAGTAAGTACGAGGATAGATTGAAAAATTCTTAGCCTACTATAGAACCAAACAAAATTTCAATGTAAAAATATTTTATTACTCAACATATTCTCCTTTTAATTGGATACATTTATTACAGCGAACCTGCAATGTCTCTAGACCTTTAAAAAAAAATGTTTCTTCTTGCTCTGCAAACCAGACCTCTACAGTTTCTGTTACCTCCTTGTTGGAAGAAAATGTACGATCTTTTAAACTTTTTTTCAGTTGAGGAAAGAGGTGATTGTCGGACGGAACCAAATCGGGTGAATAAGGGGGGAGTTCTAGTAATTCAAACCCAAAATCACAAATTTTTTGCATGGTGACATGAGATTTGTGTGCAGGGGCGTTGTCCTGCAAAAACAAAACACCTTTGGATAGCTTTCCGCGTCTTTTCTCTTTAATATTTTTCCGTAGAGTGGTCAGTAATGTCGAATAGTAATCTCCAGTTATTGTTCTACCCTTATTCAAAAAATCAATCATGATACTCCATGGCAATTCCAAAAAACCGAAGCAAGAACTTTTCCAGCAGATTTTTGGACACAAAACTTCTTAGGTCTTGGAGAACCAGAGTGTCACCATTCCATCAATTGTTGCTATGGTTCTGGATCGTAGAAATTTACTCAAGTCTCATCCATAGTAACAATTCAGTTTAAGAAGTCTACATCGTTTTCAAATCGAGCACAGATCAAACGCGATGCTTATTCCCTTGCACGCTTTTGGTCAACATTCAAACATTTGGGGATCCATTTTGCAGCAATTTTCTCATGTCCAAATTGACGTGAACCATGTGATGAACGCGTTCGTATGAAATATTCAGTGCTTCAGATATCCGTTTTAGCCCGATTCGGCGGTCTGATAAAATCATTTCATGAACTGCATCGATATTTTCGGGGACTGACACAGAAACTGGCCTTCCCGACATGTCATCATCTTCAATGGAAAATTTACCTTTTTTGAAGCTTGCATTCCAATTTTTGATGGTCGCATACGAAGGACATTGATTACCAAGGGTATTAAGCATATCTTCGTAAATCTGCTTACCTCTTAACCCTTTTAAATACAGGTTCTTGATGATGGCTTGATACTCCAATTTTTCGATTTTCGGTGGACATCTTTTTTTATTTAATTTATTGCGTGACTCTGGTTTACTTTTTGACGTCAAACTTTACACTGATACTTCTAATAAGTTATTGTTCGTTGCTATGGTAACGCAATATTTTGTTTATGCAAGAAACTGGTCTAGGCTAACTAGATATCAATACATCCTCGTATGTTTTGGTATTTAGTAAAGTTTGTAGACTTACAAAATTGTTTTTAGAAAAATCAAAAACCGATTAATCGGTTAATCGGTTTTAAAGTCAACTTTTAAAATCGGATTTCAAGTCGATTTTTATTATCGATTTTTAAGTCGATGTTTAAAGTGGGTTTTTAATTCGATTTCGAATTCGATTTTTAAATCTATTTTTAAAATCGTTTTTTAAAATGGCCTTTTTTTAAAGTTGATTTTATAAATTGGATTAGTAGTAGTGGCAAAACTGTTAAAAACAAAAACCGATAAATTGTTTTTAAAAAAAATTGATTAACCGAAAAAAACAGATTAATCGGTTACTTTTCGAAAATCAGTTTTTACAATTGATTTTATAATCGACTTGAAGCATCAATTTTTAAAATCGTTTTTCATAATCGATTTTTAAAAAGCGGCTGTTAAAATTGATTTTTACAATCAGTTTTTAAAATTGACTTTTAATTTCAATTTTTTAAATCGATTTTTAACTTTTTTTTCAAATTTGATCTTTAAACATTTATTTAAAAAACTTACATATAATTGTTTACCAAAATCTACAATAATAATTTCGCTATGAACTTTTTTACACAAGCCTAACAAAATTTCGGTTTTTAATTGACACATTAATAATTATGTCGCACTTCCGGTGGTACCAGAAATAACCATTAACTTTCATATTTTAAATAAAAATCCGCATGTTTTATTTGATTCTATCTTAAATTTAAATCTAGGTCCATTTAATATTGAAAGGTTTGAAAATAATTTAACATCTACCCTGACGGCGTTAAAAAATATACTGAACAACTGTGGAGACATGTAATGCCGTTTTTGAGGTTTTATTTTTTCCTAAGGGAAAGTATCTAACGACGTCTTAATAAAATAAAAAAATTGTTTCACAACAAAGAAAATATAACTAAATATAATTTCATAGACAATTTCTTGATGTTTTATGTTTTTTTACATTTTTACTTACAATGCATCATAAACAGCTTAAAATTTAAGTTGCAAAGTGAATGTCTCTGAGAAATACATATTCAGACGGGATTATAGTATTATACCACATAACACAATTTACTAGTACTTTAAAAGTTTAAAATAGTTGAAGGTCAAGAATCTTAAAAAAATATCAATGCAACGATTTAAAGCTATTTTTATCAGGCGTAAAAAAAAGTGTAATTAATCATTTGGTAAAATAATTACTAATGTACATTTTATTGAGTTATAAACATTTTCTTTTATTATCGACCTCTAAAGGAAACATTAAAAAATTGGTTTGTAATATTAAATTAAGTTGTAACTTCATATATTTTGAAAGTTTAATAGGTGATTTTTTACAACATTTGTACTAACTTTATCGTTACAGTGTTGCAACGCAACAACAAGTAACAAAGTTAAGTATTTATATTTATGGAAATGACGTTTCGCGAATCATGGTTCGCTTTATCAAATTAATAAAGTAAAATCTGTGATAATGAAAAATTTTTTTAAGGAATCAATGAATGATGATAAATAGAATTTTTTTGAGGTGGAATGGGCATCACCTCCAGTTATTTGCACTCATTTGTAATGATAAATATTCAGAACAAATCTCTACAATTTTATTTGGAAAAATGTCGCTGTATATGTGACGTTGCAACACTGTAACGATAAAGTTAGTACAAATGTTGTAAAAAATCACCTATTAAAAATTAAAAAAATTGTTAAAGTATCCTATAACGCTAACGTTGACAAATTTTACCTGCTCCACAGACAAACTAAGATTTAACTACTTTAATCCGCCTACTATGTATTTGAATATTCTTCAAGCAACACTTGTCAGCATAAAACTGTCATTGCTTTGTACAAGTACATGGTCAGTTTTGGCAAACGAGAATTAACGAGAAAAACATTTATTGTTTTATAAAATATGTATACTTACAACTTGAAATATGTTAAATTATTTTATTAAAAATAGTACCGTTTTTAACACTTACTTGTATTATTATTATTTATAATATTGACATTAATGAGGTAACCCCTACAATATATTATATTAATTTCTGAGAGGTTTGCTGCTCGAAGGGTAGAGGTTGAATTATTATTAAACATTTTGAAACTAAATGGACCTGGATTTAAATTGAAACGGTTTAAGTAGTTAAAATTTGCGAAAATCTTAACAAAATTGGATTAGATGGAACCAAATAAAAATATAGGTTTCTATTTAAAATAAGAAAATTAATGGATACTTTTGGTATTACCGCAACCGCGACATATTTATTAATGTTTTCATAAAAACCCATATTTTATTAAGCTTGTTTATAAAAGTTCATGACAAAATTATTGCTGCAGATTTTGATAAACATGTATATATAAATTCTTTATAGATAAATGTTTAAAATAGATTTTAAAAACGGTTTTAAAAATCAATTTTAAAAAACTTTTTACAAAATTTATTTTAAGAACCGATTTTAAAATCAACTATAAAAATGGTTTTAAAAACCGATTTTAATATACAATTTTGTAAAATTACGATTAATCGATTTTTTGTTTTGATAATGTCATATACCTATATCTAACCGTTTTGAGATTTTGAGACTAAAAACAGCATATTTCTTTAGTTTTTGAAAATTTGATCTTTATATTTGGCAAAAAGAGTCTTAAGTTTACATATTTGTAATTTTTGGTGTTTATTATGATACAGAGTAATTAATATTCCGTGGCAAACATTCGCATTTTCAATGTCGATAAAGTCATTTTCTTTTAAAGGGACACCCGTAACTTTCATTGTTTTCAATTCTGTAGCAAATTGTATTAAGGTTACCTACACATATTTCAGACCGTTTTTAAGATAATTAAGTCTCTTTGAAACGATTGAATTTATGGGGCTAAATTTAATAAATTTATGGCCGATTGCACCGATACGACTTAAACTTAAGCAATGATTAAAAATTTAGATACAATTATTAAAACCATAGCAACGATGGTTTTTAAGCGCAGCTTAAGTTAAAGTTGTGTGGTGGTGCAACGGCTATTAAACTTTTACTTTTCTAGTAACAGATGTTGACATATAATTTATACTCATTGTCTACCATGCTTGACAGCAGACAATAATGGGTTTTTCATTGAATTCTTTCAATAAACGCAGCGGCAAATGTCGGAGTTTCGGTTTCAACCTCAACCTCGACAAATAAGATTAATTCTTGAACTAAATTAAAGGAAAAATCTCCGTTGCCGCGGTTTGGCCTGACAAAGGGTCAATAAGATTAGTTCTATATCCATAGACCATCAGTTTGTGAAAAAAGGGTTTCACCCATTGTTACATGCAAAAAAAATTTTAAATTAAAACTTAACATAAATATAAGTTGCACCGTAGCGTAGAAGGAAGGGAGTGGCAAAACCGTTAATAAAAATTGATAAAAACTTATCACTAACCGCACAAAAACAAAATCAATCATACATTGAAAAAGCTTGTTACAATGTAATATTAACAAGATTTATTGCATTTCAAATAAAAGAACAACTACTAAATAAATTGGATAAATATGTGTTTAACATTAGTAAACGGAAATCTACTTGATCAAGAGATCGCTAATTCTCATGGAGAAATTTATAATTTCGAATGTTTAAATATTTATTGAAATAACGCAAATAAATTCCTGAAATGCTCGCTTCTGGCATAACAGAAGGGTTGCAGCTCCGAGGTCGGAGGTGAAGGAGACGTTGATGTATTTTGGAAAAAGATGCCGCAATCAAAAACACAAAGGTCAAATCACAATTAATCTTCATGAGAAACACCCAAAAACTGAAATTTTAATAAACCCCCGAAACTGGCATGTCGTTACTGTAAAATTCTTTATGAAGAAAACCTACCCTGAGTAAGTGTAGTACAGAGACTTTTATAAAACTGAACTACGCAAAAACGGGGCACAAAAACTTCAAAAATTGGTTATTTCGGTGTGATGAAATTCTATTATACCAAATTGCAAAGCGGGTAGAAACACCCTGAGAACAAGTTTCCAGAAAACACATTCACGCAATACACCATAAAGAATAAAATAATACAACATAAGTTTTGTGTCAAGGTGAAGCCAACAAACAGATTGCAGCTTTGAGATAAGAGAAGTCACCAACACATACAAAGAAAAAAAAAACGCCATTAAATTATGCAACATAAAGATTTATTGAGTACTTTAAAACCAAAATATCAACCAAGGTCACACCATTTGTAGTTCCGTTAAGGCTTTACTAACTGATACTCTTTTAATATTTCAACCCAATGATATTTCAAAACGCAAAGCTTTCGCGAGTAGTAAGAGCCTTCGGTGATAGTCAATCATAGACCTATCATAAGGATTGGGAAAGTTTCTAAAAACCTTCTCATTCTCTAATTTGGATTCCGGATACGCAAAAGAATTGTTAGTTAATTTCTGTTTTTAGGCATCTACCTACGTACAAGAAAGATAGGTCAGGCGGAAAACTCTGAGTTTCTTTAAACATTTGTGACAGAGCATCAGCGGCGGGTTCAATGGAAGCTTTAGTGTTATTTTGTGGTGCAAGTTGTTTCACTTTCTGCACCGGTGAGAGGCGTTTTCAGGACTATGGCAATCTTTTGACAACACAACGAAACAGAAAAGAGGGGTTAATGACTATTTTGCATCTTGTCGGCTCGGAATTTTACGTATCTTTTTGTATACTGCAAAAACAATTTATTACAGGAACCAAAATAACCATCTATTCTACATTACAGGAGTCAAATAATATGTTGAATTTAAATTTTCTTTTCTTATCGGAGGTAAACGCATACAAATCTCCCATTCGTTGACGTCTTCAAAATGTGGCTAATGAAATGTCGATGTCTTACCGGTTCTTCTTCAAAATTTTACTTTTAAGCATAGATTTTTCTTGGTCAACTAGACTACATACATCTTGACCTATTTTTTCCGTTCGAATTTTACAACAACATAAAGCCCAAAGTTGTAATCCGCGACGTTTGATTTGATGGAAAGATGAACGCACTTGACGTCATGTTTTAAACAAGCCTCAGACAACAAAGGAGTAATAAATCAGTCAGTTATTTTAAGTAAAAATTAAACTACATTTACAGTAACGGAGGATGAGCATCTTGCTTTCCTGTGAGCTATTAAACGATTTAATGTTCACATTGACGAAACCAAGTTCACCATCATTCATTTTTTTTTCAAACAAAGCCCAATCCAGCATTACTCTATGCTTTATTTCTTTTTTTGTTTGGTATTATAAATTGATGACATATTGTTTAAAATAATAGCCAAAGAAAAAAAATTTTAAGTAAAATTCGGGAAAGCTTAGGCCATATGCTTCTGATTTTGGGTTAGGAACGTTTTAAGCCAAGTCTCAGAAAACGATGGAAGAGTAATAAGTCAGTCAATTGTTGAAATAAAATAAACGACATTTTGCGGAAACGGAGAAAGAATGTCTTGCTGTCTTATGAGATATTGAAAAGTACAGACTTATTTTCTTTTAACTTAAAGCGCTAAATTTTAGTCTAAGTGTTTATTTTATTATTTGGGGTTTGCATCAGCCTTTTCATGTTCTTTTCTGACAGTCGTGACTTTGTTGTCGTCAGCAAATGTTGCAAAAATGCACCTTTTTGCTTAATCCGAAAGAGCGTAAACTTTGTGAAAATTGTTGTGTTTATACTTATTTTTTGCTCCAATTGGTTTTTACCTATATAATTCACAGATAATCTACACTAAATAATATATTAAATTTCTGTAAACGCATGATTAATGGCGCCCGACGTGTGACTTCTGCAGTACCCAAAGTAGCTCTAAATGTCTAATATTTTTACCGATTTAACATACGCGCTCTTAATTAATTAATAGAGTAATAAATACATTTAGAATTTACAATTTGTTAAAAAAAACGTTAAATTTCACACCGGATGTTGCGATAGTATCTATTACCGGTACTGTCCGTAAGCTGTCGCTATTGATCACGTTTAACATGCAAAAAAATTTTAAAGAATATCTAAAAGTAATGCAAAAACGAATTATCAAAGAGCAAATATGCATGAAGGGATTGAAACGTTGAGGACGTGTGATTAGCAATTGAATAAAATTCCGATAAAAATCGCTAAGGTATTCAAACGAAGCGGGAATTCTAAAGGAAGTAGTACGCTTTGAATGTTTCAAAAAGCAGTTATCAACATTAGTGTGTAAATGCACGCGCTATACACTTCGTTAGGGGGTGTCTTGAAAAAAGAATTTCTTAACGAATAGATTTCATTCAACATCAAACGTCTATCTTTTTCATTTTCATTTTCGCATTTGCGCGGATGATGTAATATAAGAATCTCATTTTCAATTGAAATAGTCGTTTTACTCGCCATACACATCCACAGCATCGAGTCATTGTGTTTATCGAAACGTTGATTATTTATTTAAGTACCGTTCTTTATCAATCAAGGATCCTTTTTATTGTATTACTTCATTTCAAGCGGAAACTGCTGCTGTTTTCGTTAGTTGTTTTTGTGTTGTCTCCGCGCTTTATTCCCATTTTCGTTTACAAAATTAACCCTTACTTGTCTATCTGATCCTTCAGATATCGATAAGAATACGTACCTATGGTTATTACAGATGAAAATCCAAAATAAAACGATAAGTGATTTTTATCTAATTTACGGCGCAATTTTCAACGCGACGCGGTGATTTCATTATCATATCGTTCCAAATTACCATCAAGGAAAGATCGAAATCGTATCGGAAGGAAATTAATTCATTTAAAGGAAAAATATTGCACTTCAAAAATTTTACGATTTTCCACTCGAAGAATAAAATTTGTTTTTAAAAATTTAATATCGGCGATATTTTTAACAGCAAAAAATTATTTTTTTTCGGTTCCGTTAGCGGATTGTGAGTTTTTATTCGTTTGCTTGTTGCTTCCGTCATTTGAACATTTAGATAAAAAAAAATTGGTCTTTGTCAATGTTAGATCCAATTCGGCTCATCAAAATCACAAAAGATATTTGTCACCCTCTACATTTTTCCTACAAATTCGTCTTCACGGCTACCTAAAAAACCTTTCAAGGTACATTTAACGCAATTTGCCTTTTTCACAATTCCGTCTGGGATAGCCACGTTTTACGCTTACAGGCAGAATTTGTTTTCTGAGATGACGCAGCCTAGTTTCATTTCTTTAATGGCGTTGCCTCGAAACCTTCCGATTCATTGCATTAACGAAACGACAGATGATGCAGTACTACCTTAAATGTACCGTAAAGATAACTTTCCTTTACTTAAACATTGACGAGGGTTTATTGAAAAATTTCCAAACTTTCAAATTTAATAAATTACCGAAACGGTAAACGCAAATGTAACTATTGAGACGAGTATACGCAAACCTTCACAATTTAAGGATAAAAGCCAGAAACAAGAGGACATTTACAAATTAACCTGTCAGGAATTCTAATGTATTTATACAAGACAAAGGTTAAATTTACTTGAAACAGAAATAAACGTAATAACTAAAGATCAAAAGTCGCAAATGCTCGTTCTGTTTAAAAATTAAAAAGGACGAAATTTATTACTATCAACGTTTTCTTTAAATATTCTTTGCGACCCGTTGAATAAAGTAACTCTCAAAGGAGTTACCTTTAGATACAATGAAGCTTGTCTTTTAGTTGCATAATTAATTTTTTATATGTCTGAAATTATACAACCACGTGTTTACGTTTGTATAACCGATTTGTAAAATTGATTTTTAAAATCAGTTTTTAAAACTTCCTTGTATTAAATAAAAACCGTTATTTTTTATTAAATCCTATCTTAAGTTTAAAAGATAAAAATACTTGAAGGTAAAAAATCTTAAAAAAATATTCTAAAATAAAAATAAATTCAATGATTATAGTTTGCAATTTTCGTGTAGATGGGTAAAAAGATTTAAAAACTATTTTCATATATTTTACGCATTATGGATTAATGTAATTAATCATTTGGTAAAAGTATTACTAACATACATTTAGAATTACAAACATTGAAAATAGGTTCTAAGTAAAATTGTTATTTAAACATTTCTCTACGGTGATTCTTTTATGCAGATATGTTTAAAATGAATAATAATTATCTTCTTCGTTATATTTGTCAATCGTGTTGTTTTCTTGTTATATATTTTACTTTGTAATAAGAATTCTTTTTACAGTTTTTTACGTTTACCAAAACCGATCATTTACAAAGCAGGTACCCGTACAAAGCAATGACAGTTTTATGCTGACAAGTGTTTCTTGAAAAATATTCAAATATAAAATTAACATTAGAGAATTTAAATAGTTAAACCTTAGTTTATTGGTGTAGCATGTAAAATTTTTCAATGTAAGGATTATAAAAATATTTTAACATTTTTGTATTGTTGCGTTCAGAGCTCAATAACATTATTGCATTATTTATAACGTTTGATAAATTTATTAATTTTGTCTCACTTAAAAACCGTATATGAAACTATAAAAGAAGACTTTAGCGATAGTACACAGTATAAGCGTGTTAGATAATTAAAAACCAATTTTCAAATCGACTTAAAAACCGATTTCAAAAATCGACTTTGAAAACCAATTTTAAAAGTCGACTTCAAAACCGATTTTACAAATCTATTTTGAAAGTCGAATTCAGTTAACCAATTAATCGGTTTTCAATTTTCCAGAATACCGCGATTAATAAAAAATCGAGTAATTGATTAATTGATTAATTGGTTAATCGATTTATGTTGCCACCACTAGTAAGTACGTGGAAAAAACTAATTATTTTAACGAAACATATTATACTAATTACATACATTGTTTTGTTATTTATTTTAAAGTTATCAGTTTCAAAAATACTTTAACTCTCTCGCCTCGTAATATAATCCTCATGTTTCTGCATAAATATTTAATTTTTCTAAAAACTAATAATAAACTGGTAGAACTCCACTAATTGGATTGACATCAATAAATATGGGAAAAACATGAATTACGTAGCTAACGATTTCATGAAATTTAGTTGAGTTCTCAATGGCCGACGGTGTGAACTGACAATATGAAACTGTAAATATAAATTGAGTTTTAATTTGTAGGTAAAAAATAAAAAAACTAAATTTTAATATTCATTAACATTTACTATTGGAATAAATATAACGAGCCTCCAACTTCGATGCAAATTTGTACTCTAGGCACCGTTTCAATGCTAACTGATAACTTTATTAATTTTAGTATTTTTTAGCAGCTTTTATGCTTTAATAACAAAAAAGCATTCGACGAGTCTACACTAATAGGTATGAATATATATTTTAATATTAAATTATAACTTTGGTCAAACCAATAGTAAACATATTTAATTTGATAAATTAGCTATAGTGTAAACGCGCATCTTTTTATATTCTTGACTGCCGGGTATAATTGTACTTGGAACGTAAAAGGTAACGTAACAATATTTATATTTTGCTGCGGGTAGCTTTAAGTGGAGAAAGTATGCCTAGGGTTTGCTTTTAATACGTCTATTACTTACAAACTTTGTAGTTATTATATGTACAGGGGTTTATTTACAACGTATTTTTAATACTGGGGATACTTCGTCAGTCGCGGCTGGAACAGCAGCAGCTTAGACACGGCCAGTAAAAATACGGCGCCGGGCTAATACGGTTGGCGGTTGATTCTCCACGTTTTGGCACAACTAAATTTCTAGTTAAAATAATATTTGGATTGCGGATTCGGAAGGCACACAACGGAGTTTATTATTGCGGCTTACGGTTTTGCAAACGACGGAAGTTTGTCTCAACGTGCTCAGGATGCCTGGTGGCGACAGTTTTGTGGAGGTGATACTTGCCTGAGTCAGAGTCCGCTAGCACGCCAACTACGAGGTGCTATCGAATAGATTAGCTACCCTTGAGGGGTCAGTGATACACAGCGGCTAGTTCTAAATGGAACGGTTCCGGAGGGAAAACCGCTGCTACCGAATATATCAGCCACAGTGCCTAGGGTTCGGGGTACACGGATTATTAACGGTAGTTGTTTTAGGTGGTTCTCCGGAAATCAAATAAGTTTTGTGCCACGCCCGTACCGAATTTAATCAGCATTTGCAGTGGTCTTGAAGTTAATAGCTGCCACGCCCGCACCAAATTTAATTAGCGTTTGCAGTAGTTATTCAGTTAGCGTCGGATAGTTTAAGGCGGTTCCAGTTCTTAAGAAATTGTTAAGTTAAGAACTGAAGTAGAAGTGCTTTCTTGGCATTGCGTTCGCGCTTATATAAGGAGTTTTGTCTCAAGCGGAAGAGTTGGCAGCGGTTGCATAGGAGTAATTTTAAGTGGGTCGGTGCGCACGACGTCTGTTTTTGACGATGCAAATTTTTTGCCGTGAGATAATTCTTTCTCGGCGGCAAATTTAAATTATAACATTGTGGGTTTCTTAAAATAGTTTTGACTTGATTATTTGCATTAAAATGGTTAACTATTTGTAATACAGACTGACAAATTATATGACATTAACAACAATTGTTAACAAGTTTTTTCATGTTTAGTGTTGGTTTGACCAAAGTTATAGTTTATTAATGAAAACACCAATACATAAATGGATCCTTCACTAATTAATTTTATATATATTTTAATAGAATTGATTGATATAATTTATGAGCGGGTTAATCTGGTAAAAATAATTTTTTTTTAAAATCGAGATACACAATATTAAAAATAAAAACCATCCACCAGATGGTGCGGTAAATTCTTTTAGTTCGTGTTCGTCTTGTATATTGTGACTCCTATACAACTTTTGACGTAAATTAACGTCACGCAAATAGTTTTTCCACGAGAATTGTATGGTTCAATTTTCCCTGATGATGGAGTTAAATCAACGCAACGCATTGCCACTAGTTTTCATTAAAATAATCTCAAGTTTTTTCCAGCTTTAGCCATTTTCAAGCTTTTAACTTAGGTTACAAAAAGATTTTGGTCCAATTTACGTCAGGAGTCGGGAGCGACCGACGTATTGAGAAATCAAGTATGATAAAGCTTTGGAAAAAAATGATATTTACAACTGCAAGTCTAGATATTATTTTTTTGTATTTTATTGGAGAGTTTTTTTTTATTTGGGGGGTGTTGTAGTAAAACGATTTATGTGGCAATAATTTACGTCAAAAGTTGTACCGGAGAACATATTTCGACGGGTCATCCCACCTATATAAGGCCAACATAAACATAAAGAATTTACCTCACGATCTGGTGATGGTTTTCCATTAATATCTCGGGCAAAGAAAAGATATATTAGACATTTAGTTTGCACCATTCTTTTTAGCATTCATACTTTTTACATTATCTTATCTAATGGGCAAAAAACTGTTTAATCAGTTACACACATAATACGGCATACACTAAATATATCAGTAGTAATACAGCATATTGTACTCTCTCGGTAATATTCACACACAAAATTATACAGTAATTAGCGGCACAGCAAACAAATAATAGACACAACTTGATAACCGTATTGAGTGAAACCGATTCTTATCCTCCCTGACCGTCGTTCTTAACCAGCTAGCAACATCCACAGAGCGTGTGAATTTAAGTGTAATAATGAGTAATTAATTGTAAGCACTACCTTGACTTAAAATGTGCTTTATCAAAGCGGTTAAAGTTACTTTCATAGTAATACAAACAAACAAGATAAAAAACCGTTGAGTACAAATAATTGGTCCAGCGACCTACAATTTTCCGACACTAACAAATAGTTACCTGAAGATAAGTTACTTAACTAAGATCACATACGGGTATCGTTCAATAAAGTGTCCTTTTAGAGGGTTCGACATCAATAGTTCGAATTATACTTAAGCAATGATTTGGTACTAGTAATTGGATGGTTTAGATACACACGATAAAATTTCAATAGCTACAAAACAAAGCACTGATGGCAATTTAAGTCGGCGGCACAGTATTAAAGGAAAGCTCCTTTCCAGTGGTAAGACAAGATACTCCAAAGCCGCTGCTTCTCGCTAGCTTGCGTGACAGAATTTTACTTGGCAATTCCTAACAGCATAGGTTTATTTTAGCGTATCACTTCGTTGAGTACAAGTAACGGTCGAGCGGTTAATTCTTCCAATTATAACAGCATAAAGCCGGAACGATTCCCGAAGACAACGTACAATTTCTGAACTTCATCAAATCTCAGTAGACATTGAGCAAAGTAATTCCAGAAAATACGAACGTACAAAGAAAATTCAAACCTTCATTTTAAACAACATTTCGGTTTATTATTTATTACATATCCGGCGTAACTTACGTTTTACCAAAATGGATGATTAAAATAACTTTGGATTAATTTATCACTTGTGTTTAGAATTTCTTTTTGCAGTTCCTTTATTACAACACGGCTGATTTTGTTGACAGTCACCACAAAAAAAAGTGAACAAGCGTAATTGAGTTTAAACGTTGACCTTGTCTTATTAAACTCGCGGGAAAAGTAGACAGGGCCATAATCAGCCAAACAACACATACGCAGAAAAATCCCAACGTTAGAAACGCAAACGCTAGTAAACTTGAATTTTTATCGTAACATACTCCATATAATATGAATATCATTCCATTTAAGTTTTTGAGAAAAATGATAAAATTTATTATTATTTATTTAAAAAAAAAGCATATCTAGCGGTTTTAGCACATATGATAGAGTAAAGTAAATTATTTTAAGCGACACTCGGTTCGAATTTTTGCAATAAGAGGTTTCCAAGATATTCCATATTTTCGAAATCAATGTTTGCTTTATCCCCATCACTTTATTTAAAAGTTAAATATGAAACTGTAATTGCCCCTTATACAGGGTGATTTATAACTGTGTCGTTTAAGGTGTATACTCTAGACGCCGGGTCGAACCAGAGAAAGTCGGTTTTTAGTAGCCTTTATTATTTACACATACCGTAATCGAGCTTCACTATTTACAATTATGAATAAAAGAGGTGTAGGTCTGCACATAGTAATTGGCGTACTATATCCGGTGTGTTGTTACCTGATACCGTGGTATCTCATGTTGCGCTGAAGATCGCGGGCCGGGTTGAACTGGACTGATGAATTCGAACTTCAAGTCGATACTTCAACTGATGGTTGACTGTGACTGATCGACTTCTAGACTCATTGACTTTTTGATTGATTCACTTCTCAACTGCTTTGTAAGCATGGATGTTAAGAAATGCTGACAGCGTTTGCTTAATTGCAATCGTTTGTTTGATTTCCGCGTTTCCTTCGTAATATGCGGATGTAGAACTTGTGTTGATTGCGACATTTATTGGGAAATAGACTAAGGGTAGGTTATTTAGACCAAAATATGATCATAGGACCACATATGCGTTAATAAAATATTGCAGTGAAAAGCTACAAACCGTTAAATTAAATGTTTTTTTGATTTTTTGCTAATAATTTTAGTATAAATTTATCAATTTTTGTCAAAATCGACAGGGAGGCGTAATTATCTGACAGTTCGATACACACTATTAATAAATAAAATAATATTTGAAATCCTTTACTGAGACTACAAATTGTTGAACTGCGCTTTTCTTGGAGACGAGTAAAGATTATCGTATTTAAACAGTAGTACCAATATACTGTGTAGAAATAACGTTTAGGTCATTTTTCTAATCAAAATCACTAAAAGGTTTTGTTAAAAAAAGTTATCAGTCGATTTCATTATCCGAAATCATTTACGTGGCGCCCCTTATAACAAAATTTAAAATTGTATATAAAATAATTTTCTTGGTGTAAAGTTATGACTATCCGTCGTTTTTAATACGAATTGATAAATTTACAATAAAATTATTAAAATTAAAAATAAAAAAAACTTTATTTAACGCCCTCTATCTTTTTCTACAGCAATATTTTATGAAGTAGTCCATATTTTGGTCTGAATAACGTGCTATGTCCCAATAGTTATAAATCACCCTTTAGAAATAGTATTGATCATTTCGTTGCATTTTCAGTATAGCTTAATCGAGCTAATTTTAAGAAAAGCTTATTTTTTTGTAATATAAACTAGTGTTAAGCTCCCTAGCAAACATTTTACAAACTTGAAAATTATTTCTAAGCATTTCTCTTGGCCACTTTCATAATAATATTTTTTACTTTGCTTAGTTGGTCACCCTGTATTTAGTTCTTATAAAAATAAAAGGATGTACTCGGTTCTAACCTTAAATACTATTAAAAACTGTTCCAGAACGTGCACCTCTCAACTATAAATAGTCAAACTAAGAAATATATGAATACTGATTCAACGTGGTGATTGCAAAGTTACTAGAATAACAACGCACCAATTTAAAACGCTAGTCAATTATGTCCGATGATGGTCCATGACAAGTTTAAGAAATTGGCGCAAAAACTATACCTTTTGGGAATTACAGTTTAATGTGTAAATCATTACATCACTCGGTTAATCTGACAAAGTACTTACTATTATAATATGTCCTCAATTGTCCGTAGAGAGAAACTAAAATTATACTGACCATATGGTCAGTAATAGTCCTTTCTCTTGCATTAAGACAAGTGCACCGACTTAAACAATTGAGTTTGTTGGGCACCAATTCTTGTGTTTTTGCAAAGTATGCAAGTAGGCATTTAGCCATCTTTTCCAGCAATTCGACAATATAAATTGGATGTGTTGCCACCGATTCAACAATTTGGTGGGTTTCTTTATTATATTAGAAATAGTTAAAGTTGTTAATGCCCGACCAACTAGAAAATGAACAGGAGTGAGTGCTTCTAAATCGTTTGGGTGGTTGGATAAAGGGGGCATAAGTCGGGAATTAAGTAATGCTTCAATTTGAACCAACAATCTGTTTATTTCTTCGAAAACTAACTAACTACGCTATAAAAACTAAAAAAAAACACAGAGTTGCAAAGTGCCAAACTAAGTCATTGGCAAGGGGTAGGTCTACGGAAATGTCCCTCACTTACCTTTATAGATGGCTAAAGGTCTTTATCACGAGTCAATTTTGGGGTTTTGTTAGGCGCCACTCAGATTTATTAAAAGGTGCCTACTAAAGGCCAGGGAAAAAAGTAAACACTTGATAGGAAACGTTCCATAAAAGGGAAAGCATGAATTACGCAAAGTTTTCTATTCAAATGCAATTTTATCTACACATCTTTTATTACACCACGGTCATGTTCTTTTACATTATTAACGCAATCTTTTTTCGTAAAACCAAACGTAATGAAAAATATAAAAGCGGTACCGCTGGTGTAAGGAAACTCGATGTATCCGCAAGCGTGGCTTTGACTTTAATTAGTCAACGAATCTTTCCTTTAATTTTTGTGAACTATGTGGTTTCTAACACATTATTATAAATATCACTTTGCATAACTTTCATTAGATTGTACACAAAAAACTTTACGTCCAGTGTTCATTATTTAGCGATTGTTAAAAATAACAATTATACTCCGCTACAGTTTTGTACTTGTTTATAATTACATAGTAACACGTCCGCTTATGGACTAACTTAAAAATATTAAAATACAAACTGGGGGAGTGCGTTCCCCTTCTTAAACTGTTTTACGTACACAAAGAACCTTACAAAAAAATTACGTTAAAAGTTCTCAGAAGGATGAGTACTCTGCAAATTCAAAATTTAACTAGTGAATTGTTCATTTTTAGTTATAACAAACATCAAATTTACTTTATAAAAGCTACAACATTGGAAAAAACAAAGAGTTTATTAATTCAGCAAAGTAAACCTTTGATAAAAACTATTGAGATAAACATTTCTTTAAAGCTTAATTGTGAGAAATTAAAGGTAAAGCATTTCACAAACCACGACTGATTTAATAAAATATCAAACGACAAAAGAAATAAGTATTCCAGCGAACGTGACTGTGAAAAACATACGCGGTTTTTAATGCAAATAAAATTTGTACTAAAATACAGTATAACCCACGTAAAACGAATACTTTTGTAATACCAAAATTATTTATGCGTAAAACAAATAAATTTTCACCAAACAGACGTGACAGCTAACGGCCAAAATTTTGTTCTGATATAAGTAATAGTAGACTGGATGCCAGCGTGTAATAATCGAATATGTTCACGTTTAACTAAAATAACGGTGAAGTTGCTATCGTGCGGAAGTAAAATAGATCTTTGGCGTTACATAGCCAACCTCCAACGGGAAGTAAATTTTGATTGTTGAAAAATGGAGTTGTTTTTTTGGAACCATTTTATGATTTGTCAAAGGATAGATTTTGTAGGGAACGAGTACATTTGCACTACCGCAGAAGGAAATTTCTTAAACTATTTCACAAACAACTACGAGATATAATATCTGATGGTGTGTCTTTTGAATTTACTTAGTGCCAGTCAATAAAATTGGTTAATGATTGTATTTTTAGACACTCAGTTTGCGACAAAGGATTTTCAAGTTCTTGAAGATTTGTTCATTCTCGAAAGAACTATTACCGAGCCCGGCCGTCAATAGTACCTTTGAAAATTCTGTTTGGATCGAATTATGATTGTAAGAAACCGACAATGTTATAATTCAAATTAACCGCCGAGAAAGAATTATCTCACGGCATAAAATTTGCATCGTCAAACACAGACGTCGTGCGCACCGCCCCACTTAAAATTACCCCATGCAACCGCTGCCTACTCTTTCGTTCAAGATAAAGCCTCCTATATAAGCGCAAGCGCAATGCCATAAAGGTATTTCTTATTAAACTTCTAACCCGACTTTGAATCCGACTTCTAATCCGACTTATTATCCCTAATCCGACTTGACTTCTCCACTCCTGGAGAACTCCGTCCGCATTAGTGTTGAATCCCAAATATAAAACCGCCTAACGCTACCCGCCACTAACTCAAAGGCCGCTGCAAATGCTGATTTAATGCGGTACGGGCAAGACAACCCCTAATTTAAAGACCGCTGCAAATGGTGATTTATATTGGTAAGGGTGCGGCAACCACGAAGTTAAAGACCACTGCAGATTTTAATTGAATTCGGTACAGGCGTGGCAAAAAACCTTTTTGATCTCCAGAGATCCCCTTAAAAACAACCAGCGTTAATAATCCAAATAGTCGGCATCTACTTACCCAGAACTCTAAGCACTGTGGTTGATCTCTTTGGTAGCAGTTGCTTTCCTCCGAAACTGTTCTATTTAGAACTAGCCGCTTCGTATCACTGACCCTTCGAGGGTAGCTAATCTATTCGATAGCAATTTGTAGTAGACGTGCTGACAGACGCTGATTTAGGCAAAGTATCACAGCCACAAAACCGTCGTCGACACAGAGCACAGAACTTCGTATACACACGCTGCTTGCTCGACAGACTTAACCATACAAGTACAACCACCAAGCATCCGGGGCACGTTCAGACAAACTTGCGTCGTTTGCCAAGCCGTAAACCGCAATAATAAACGCTGTGGTGTATGCTAAAACAAGCAAGCGCCGTAGACAGAAGTTTTAACTAATAACCTTAAAAACGGGTGTGAAAGACCGCCACCGATACATGATAACCACTTACTTGTTTCAGTGAGACACTAGCACCAGACCTAAAAACCGCCCGAATCCGTAACCCGAGTATTTGTTTAGCAAGAAATTCCGTTGTGTAAAACACGTGAAGATTCCACCGCTAACCGTACTAGCCCGGCGCCGCTGTTCTGATCACGACTCGCAAGTATCCCGCGTATTAAACATGAATTGTAAATAAATCCCTTGTATATATAACAACCCCTAACTTTGTAAAAAATTGTAAATAGACATCTTAAAAGCAAACCCTGGGTATTCTTTTTTCACTTGAAGCTACCCGCATGCATAGAAATTTTGTTACGTCACGTTTTGCGTTCCAACTACAAACGAACCCGGTAGTGAAAAATCTAAAAAGTGCACGTTTACATGATCCTTTGGTTAAGGTGTGCTAGTATCGTGGGAGCAATTCCATTTTCAACGGGACTAACAAGTAGTACACTTGATGATTATTGAATTGATCCACAGTTTTAATATACATATATATGCGTGCTCCGAACGTATTTTCACAGCTGTCAGCAAACTCATGTATTTCTAGAACAATGTAGTATGAAAGTGCAGTGTTTCTAGGGACAATTAACTTTGAAATGTATATAACTTAATTGAGTCAGGAATGTGGTACATGTGTTGTGCAGAAAGTCAGGAATGACTTTTTTCCAATTAATTTTTAGTTTTCACAATTCTTGCATTATGAGTTTGGCTAAGACTATACAAGGACTAATTATACATAAATTTGAGATACAATGTTTAGTTTTGAAAACCGTTGATTACTGTTTATAAGAAGTGTCTCTACCCAGTGGTGGTTTATCACGATACTGGCTCTTGCTGGGTTGTAGTAGGTGGATGCATCGATGCGGAAGGGCGTTGTTTTGATGTTTTCGATAGTGTAGGGCTATCTGAAAAACTATCGAAAATAAACTAAGCAATGCCAACAGATAACTGTAACGACAATTGAATGTTTTAAACGCAAATCGTTATCTAAGCGATAACTTAGAATCCAATCAACACTCGTGTCGATAAAGTATTTCTGTACAGTAGCATATACGCACAAAAGAACACCTAGGTGTTTGACACGAGTGTTTATTGCATTGCAAGTTATCGCTTAGATAACAATTTGTATTTAAAACAATCAATTGTCGTTACAGTTATCTGTTGGCATTGCTTAGTTTATACTATTTGTACGTGTCCCTTATTACACGAAATGTCGTTAGACACACATTTCACTATCGAGGATGTTGACGTTGTTATGCTGCTGATGTGACGTGTTGAGATGCTGACGTTGTTTTGCAGCCGATGTGCCGTATTGAGATGCAGGCGTTGCTTTAGAGAAGGATTGAGAAGATGCGTGTGTTGTATCCGACAGGGTTAAGACGTCGAAACTGGGCATTTTAAGCTTTGTGAGGTGGGGCCGACTTGTTGGTACCTGTACCCGATAGGCAGTACCTCAAAGCTTAAGGCCGTAGTTCCAGGACAAATGCGTGCGCGAGAATGGTTTTCCAATGCGTCCTGTTTATGGCCGGCGATGAATGTCAAAACCGGGCATCGCAAGCTTCATGACTTGTGAAGGCGAACGTGTGGCTTCATTGCAGATGTATATTGAAAACTTGGGCCTTTGAGTTTCGTGACAGGTGAAGGCGGTGTGATCTTTGACGACTATATCGTAACGAGACGTAGGGTGTGTCTTCTTCTGGTCTCCTCTGAAACAGAGATGCACTTGTTAAGTACTGCGAGTTAATTGTTGTCTTAGAATACAGCTGAGTTGATTTGATAGCGGTTGCAGCGTTGGGGTTTTATCGTGGCGGTTTCTGTTTGTTGGACGATGGAGTTAATGAAACGTCTTTGTTGTCCATCCTCCAAAGTAGTGTGACGTGTTACATCGCAATCAAATAAGAAGGCGGGTTGCGAGCTCCTTTGTGGTCAGTGGTAGTAGGGGCGTTGTCTAGGGTGTCCTTGGCAAACGCACAAATTGATGTTGAAGCGGTTGTAGAGCGTCACCCCAACCAAGCAAAAAAAGTTTGCATCTATACTTGCATTTTGGTGGCTGTACTACCCAGATCGGGGGTCATCACTGTAAGATATTATAGGGGATGTTAATACCTTTACTTCATTACCGACGTACTAAGAAAATTGTAAAATTTAAGAATTTAATCGTCTGCTAAATTAATGCTGATAGTAAAATGTATGTCGTTACAAAGCGGTCCGGCTCGAAGGACCATTTTGTTAATTGTTTCTTTCTATTGATTGTACAATATGTTAGCTAGAGCCGCCCAGTGATTCAACGCAACCCACACGGAATGTATCAACAGTAGCGTACCCTATACAGGGTGGGGCACTACCAACGCATTATTCTATAGCATTAAAACGACAAATAATGTTAGAAATTTTAAGGCATACATATGTCAAAATTATTTAAAACCACATTTTAAAAAATACTTTGGATTGTACAGGGTGCTCTAGAAACACGTACAATATCAAAGTTAGGTTATTTTAAATAAACCACTCTGTATTTCTTCTATTTTTGATTTGTACAATAATAAATAGTGTATGTTCTTTAACATGTCTCTATACCAACTTATTTCCGTTTCTGAGATAAATTGATTTTACCTGACTTGCAGACCCTCAAAAAAATGCAATAACTTCAAGATAAGTAAGAACAAACAGCTTCTAAAAGCCTTCAACATCTCTTTTGCAATGTTTACTATTATGTTGTGATGTACAGGGTGTTTTTAATACTACCGCATAACAATAACGATTTGAAACTTAAATAACTTGCTTAACTTAAATGCAACACTCTACATTTCAGTAGCCTGTTGAAAGCTGGAAGTAATTATCTTTTGGTCGGTATTAGGGTTACCAACCCCTAACTCTGATAGTTTTCCAGATATTTAAAAATTTCATAGTTAATCATTTACGATGTACGGGAGTCTAAGTTACCTGTGAAATATCTGCAATACGGACATTATCTTGCAACTATCTGTTTTAAATATTTACCTTAAAAATATTTATATTTTTTCAGAAAAAATTAACAGAAATGTGCTTATGACTAGTATCCCGGGCTCTAAAAGTCAGTCAAATTACGTACACCGGTCACAATTTACTGATCAACACCAACTGTTATTTGGTACATCAAAAATCGATCCTACTGTAAACATCGACAAACTTTAACCTGTTTAATAAGAATGTAATACAAATTGCTCTAATAGTAGTACGATAATTTCGAAAACCATTATTTTTAGAATTTTTTTATCTAAGTTACCAATGTTTACAGTGTCATTGATTTTGCTAAAACTAATAACGGTTGCTGTTGTTTGTCACAGGTGGGCGTGATTCGACTGACTCTTAGAGCCCGACATAAGTCATAAGCACATTTCTGTTATTTTGTTGTAAAGAAATTTTTTTTAAGGTTAATATTTAAATTTGGATTGGCTTATACATTAAAAATGTTTGTAAAATAATGTTCATTTTACTGATATCTGACAGGTAACTTAAATTCTAGTAAATTGCAAATTGTTAAACTTGCAAACTTGAAAATATCTCAAAAACTATCAGAGTTAGGTGTTGGTAACCCTAATACGGATTGAAAGGTAACTAGTTCCTGATTTCAACAAGTTAAAGAATTGCAGGGTGTTCCATTTAAGTTAAGCAAGTTATTTAAGTTTTAAGTCGTTAGCGTTATGCGGTAGTATTTAAAACACTCTGTACATCATAACATAATAGTAAATATTGCAAAAGAAATATTGAAGATTCTTAGTAAGGTGATATAAAACAAAATTGTTTGTTCTATTTATCTTGAAGTTATTGCATTTTTTTGGAGGGTCTGTAAATCAGGTAAAATCAGTTTATCTCAGAAACGGATGTAAGTTGGTATAGGGACATGTTAAAGAACATACATTATTTTTTATCGTACAATTCAAAAATAAAAAAAATATACAGGGTGTTCTATTTTTTAAAATAACACAACTTTGTTATAGTACGTGTTTCTAGAGCACCCTGTACAATCAAAATATTTTTAAAATGTGGTTTCAAATAACCTAAATATATGTATGCCTTAAGATTTCTTACATTATTTGTCGTTTTAGTGCTATAGAATAATTCGTTGGTAGTGCCCCACCCTGTGTTAGGCCTAACAGACTTCAATGACAAATGATTGCCCGCCTACGGACTTCCGAAGGATAAGTTTTACGAAAACGAATTTTTAATATTTAAATTTTGACGCTCCTTGCCTTTGTTACAACTAGAGAGCTATAATTAAACCCAAAATAAGAACAGACAAATTAAATTGTTGAAAATATTAAGCAAAATTTAATTTTTGTTAATGAAGTGAAGGAGCAAATTTAAACGTAGATAATTGGGGTGCGTCGTAACCAGGTTCGTTGTTTCATGAGATAAGAAATACTTTTCGTATCATAAATTATTCATGCCCATAAAATTTTGATAGTGAACTTTTCAGTTTTGCGTGTTACCCTCAATGAAACGAGAAAACATTAAAACGCCCGCCGTTAACCACATCATACCCGTCTAATATTTAGATTTGATAACTTACCGAGATTTCTCTACAAATTATACACAATCCAAAATTAAAACGTAGCAGTGTGTTGGATTTTTGTTCATTTAATTACGGTGTGTTTAAAGAGTTTTTCTAGAGCGAAGCAAACCATGCACTTGCATAAATAAAGGCGGTGATTTTTGAACTATGAAGCGCATTGTTTTCGTAGTGTATGTAACGATAGTGAGGGCTTTGCGAAAATTATGCAACATGGAGGGTATGAAATTTATGTAAACATAACAAGTTGATGTAAACTCAAGCGTTACTCAATACCCGTGGGAATTTATTAAAATAACCATAAAGTTCTACTGCGTCGCCTACTTTGCTTCAAGTTTATTATTATAATCAGCTTATTGACTAATTTTCTTGTGTAACCCAGTTTTTAATATTCATCATTATAAACGTAGATGTTTTATTCATCAATTAAATCTGTTCGTTTGGATCAATCAATAATTATAAAACTTGTTTAATTACATCGTAAACATTTAATTAACTTGACAAAACATAAACAATGTACACTCAATTCATTCTAATATATTTAAATTGTTACGTCAAAATGACTAAATAATCGACGATTTAGTGACGTAAAAATGACGGCAAAGTGCCACAAAAATGAATTTCATTTAATAACACAACGACGCGTTTTATTAAATTTTGTTTGAATATTTAAGCAGAATGTGCCTACTTTGTCGCGCATTATCTTAAAATTTATGAAATAAGTAACATGATGGATGTGAGGACGGTATAATAAATAAAGCTATTAGCAGAAAAAAAAATATTTTTTTCAAATTTCGCGTGTATACTTCAACTTAAAAAAACAATACCGTACAATAAATAATGATGTGCTTTCCTGCGTCTTCAAATAAAAATCGTTTACAATTGGTGCGTAGCGTAATTTTATACATGAAACTGTTCCTTGAGGAATCGCATCACCATATGGGACAATATTGAAATATCTGATTGACTTTTTCCTTATTGTCTTTTTTGTTTTTATAAAGCATTCGTAACATAAATTTTGTTTGTGTTACAAATAATACGTTGAAAGATTGAATTTATTAACATAATTGGCGTATTGGGGGAAAAATCAAACAAAACAAATATTTTTTTATTTTCTGTTTTTTATTTTGTTTTTACAAAAATTACGCTAACGTTATGTGATGTAATATATTACGGTTTATTTGTAACCAAATTAGTAAGTATTGTTGAAACATGGCTAACAGCTCAAGTAGTCGAAGAGTGGTCGTGGGCTTAACTTACAAATAGTAAGAATAAAGGCTTTCACACTGCGGAGTTAATTGATAAAGGCGCCACCTAGTAGAGGTGGAACTAAGAGCTCATAGACACAAAACAAACCGACAACGACATATAAATGTAGACACAAATCGACAAAAAGATAAAGCACAATATAAATTAATCAAGTAAACGTTTAATATAACAATTTGTTATCAAGTAATACTACCCGAATATGCATTTGCCAAATTGTTGACTACGACACTGGAGAAGGGCGTGGACACTGTCTAAAAAATTTTACTAACTAAAAGCTACACACCAATTCAATATTATATATTATTCAATAACAAAGCGCAATTATTATGTTGGTAAATTCACTGGGGCGTACAGGTACGTTAACGCAACAAATATACAGGTAATATAAGAAAACAACATGAAAATAAGTTAAATTTGCTCGTTTATATATAGAACTCGATGACGATCAGGTGTAGATAGTCTACAACTGCAGCATCCCTAATAGATGAACAATTATTGTTCAGAGAAAAGATAAAAGAATACGGCACCAGTTGGTAATAAAATCATTGCTTATCTTGACTGAAGTCCTTGACAGCAAAAGGGTACAGCAATTGTTGTACAACAACCGAGCTCCAGGGAAGGTTTAGTAAACAGGTGGTCTGCAAATTTGTAAAGAAAATGGTGGTACACGAAAGTTTTTACATGAATGGATAGCAAGATATGGTACTGACGACGCTAACAAGAAGACCAGTGCTTATCGCTCAATTTTGTGGAATATATTCCTTCCGTTTTATTTAACTAATATGGAATTAACACATTATAATTTTTTAAATTTTGGGTTAAAAAAATCAATCAACTTGCTGCGCCAGCAGTTAAAATCAGAAAGAAAGAGCAACGTGTTTATCAAAATGCTAGTTCAATAAATTTTTGGAAAGGAAACCTACAAACTATAAAGCCCCTAGAAAACACCAGAAATTGAAGCGTGCACCAAAAAGTACGGGGGATTTTTAAGACTCCAGAATTACGAATTTTTCTTTTATTTATATATTTATTCAAATTTCTTTTGTTACCCAAGAAATACCGTCACAAATACTAACAAAGTAAGGAGTTCAAAAAGTGTCTACAGTTGAAGATCATTAGTAGAATAAGGTGTGGCTTAAATGTGACTAAAGTGGTTGCAGTGATTAAAATTTCAAAAGGATGTGTTTTGTTATAGGTTAAGTATAAGTACACCATACTATATTAACAACTCATAACCTAAATGTTACTGATAGAACGTCTAGCCTTGTGTCGTGCTAGAAGTTTGTCTAAGAAGTACAAGTGGACATGAATTTAATAGTCGTGCTGGAAGCATCACTTCTTCTTATCAGCAGTACTAATGATTATACAGTGACGTAGACGCAAGTCGTGTAAATTTCAAAGTAAGGTTAGAGTAAGATAGACAGGTGTATAATACATATAGTGTGTGCAAGACTTGCATAGTTAGTCTTTTGTACTCAGTGTGTCATTGTGCCGTCAACAGTAAACAACCGTTCCCTTGGCATCGGTTTTTTTCTTATCTACAACCAAACGAGTTTTAACATCAAACCCAAACTGATGACCCCTGAAATTCGATTTAATGAGAAGATAGACGCAATCGACGACGTAAAAGCCACATTTGAATACCACAACCGTTAACCGCCTCGTAAGACGAACTAAGTTTTCTTGTTTGTTTGGTGCTAGTCTTACAATAGTTTCCACATTTATTTGCAAAAGAACATAGACACCGTCAACAACGTCAACAATGCTGATCGAAGAGGAGCACGCATTCCGCCCTTTTACTTTGACACGATGTAACGCAACTCATTGTTTTGGGCAATGGACAACACAATTAAGTCGTTTTATCAACTTCTCGCCCAAAAAATTGACCCATTCAACAAACAAACACCCAAGGCCCAAGTTTTTTACGTACAACTGCGCTAGAGCCACATTCTCACCTACACGTTACAAACAATACCACGTTTTGGGCAATGGACAACACAATTAAGTCGTTTTATCAACTTCTCGCCCAAAAAATTGACCCATTCAACAAACAAACACCCAAGGCCCAAGTTTTTTACGTACAACTGCGCTAGAGCCACATTCTCACCTACACGTTACAAACAATACCACGCCTGGTTTTAACTTTTATTACTTGTTTCAAACAGGAAGCTGAAGCACTAAAGTCGGGCACGCATTTGTCGTGGAACTGCCGGCCCTAAGTCTTCAAGGTACTGCCCGTCACATACAGGTACAAGCATTCATTTCACAAAGTTTCTCATGCCCAGTTCTAATCAATGTAATCAACCCCAGGTTCTCAACACGTTACCACCCTTAGCAGTGACATACAACAACCTCACGCAGCAGCAGCGCCGCAAAATGAACGCAGCATCTTTTATTAGCTTTCCGAATGGCTATACGCCATTGAAAATCAATAATCGCCCGCAACATTTTCAACGGCGGGATTATTCGAAGAACAGGGTAACTCCAATATCAAAAACTTTGCCGGGTATAGCAGCTACTATAAGACAAACAACAGTAATAGGAAGAAGACCATACACAATCACCCGCTCTGGGAAACACGTTTATCTTTCACCTAAAAGTAGGTAATTCTGCTACAACCCCGCAAGAACGTGTATTGCAATACACGGGAGTACCTGTGGCGACACACATTTACCCACACACACCCGATTTTGAAATCCATAACTTGTCACAAAAAGAGAGTTAAAGAGCGGCTGCCAGAAGTTTTCTAGGTACTGCCTGTCACAAGTACAATCCTTTTTTAAGGCAACGTCTACTTCTCAACACATTACCACCCTTAGCAGTGACATACCACAACGCAGCAACTACTAGACTTACTAGCAGCACCGCAAAAACCAATGCAGCATCCTCGATAATTTTCCCGATAGCTTTACGTCATTGAAAACATTAAAAAAATATAATCCCCCGCAACATTATTTAACCGCGGGACCATTTAACAGAACAGTGCAACCCCAACATCAAAGATATCACCGAGTACAACTGCTACTACAAGACAAACAACAGAAGAAACAAGATTTCAGACAGTCAACCTTCTTGGAGAAACGTACATTTTTTACCCAGAATTAGATAAATCGGTTACAACCCCGCAGTAGCTTGTATTGTAATAAATTTTTCATCCGGGGAGTACATGTGGCAACATACATTTCCACTCTTTACTTATGCAAACTTTGAAATACTTAAGTACTTTGTAATAATAGTTTTTTATGGCTACCTTGTTTGCACACGAAACGACCTTATAAGAAACATACAGAAACAATCTGTTAAAAATACGTATATCTGCTGAGGTGTTAAATACAATTTGTATAAATTCCATCGTAAAAATACCGTAAGGCAGACAGGCAATACGTGTAAGACCTAGTCATTTGCATTGATTGTGTCAATATGCCGTCAACAATTAACAACCGTTCCCTTTGCGTCGTTTTTTCCCATTCACAAACAAACACCAAACCAAAAAATTTAACTATTTGTAAAAAATAAACAAAATATAAGCACTTATTTTTTTATCATTTCATATATATTGCACTGAAATAATTATTTTAAATAATAAATAATATTATTATTTTGAATCGAAGAATAATTATTTAGATTTATAGTAAATGTTTTTATTCAAATAAAACCTAAATTAGGTATTTAAAGTTAAATAAGATTTCTAGAAACAGACCTAAAATTAATTTAAGAAACCAATTAAATATTTTATATAAATAATATTTCATTTAGCTGCAATATAGGTTTTGTATGCAGATAGATAACAAGGTGTTTTGCAAACTCATATCTGTTTGATAAAGAAGTGTTAATGCCAAATTAAATTCGTAGTGTACGTGACAAAAAGTGCATATTTGGTGGGTACCTAATAATCGAGGGCAAGAATTGCTTCTACGTGTTTTATTAAAAAAAAACAAAAACCAGAGATTTATGTATACCTACAACATTTATTTTTGATTTATATTTTGCACCAGTGTATGGATACACTTTTCTTTCATCCTAAAATTTGTGTATAGTGTCATCGTTTATTGGATACATCTGTTTCCAAATCATTATTAAAGTTCACAGAATCATGATGACTATCGGTATGTATCTGAAAACGAAAATGAGGAAATGTTATACTTATAAGTGGAAGTTCTGCATGTCGTGGAAGTTTTGGTTATCGACCACAAGAATTATTTCCAAAAAAAAAGGATCAAAGTTTATTGCATTCATATACATAAAATTACCTTCTTTCAATTTGCTTTTGCACGAAACTTGCAAAACATATAGGAAATTTTTGTGCTAAAAAGATCTGGCTAGTAACTACCCTCAACCAAAAATTCCATTTAGAAAAATACGACTTTACAGCAAAACACATAATCTTGCCGAAAGTACTCTTAGACGCTCTTAGACAGGAGCATGTACCTGCTTGTTTAGGACTTTTTTTCACTATTTTTCAACGTATTAAGATTAGAAGTCAAAACTCCGTTTTAGAAAAAAATAATAGTTATACATCAAAACCTCGAACCAACTTTTAATTGGGAAAAAGTTTTAAAATTAATATTTTGGAAAATATTTTGAGAGTAGAGGTTACGGATTTTTGGGCTTGACGGATTAGCAGATCTACGGTATCAATAAACACCTACATCTCAAGTGTAATAGAAGTCAGATGATTAGTTTTCATTTATGTACATACAAAATATTGTCGAGACTTTTATTATACGCTAATAAAATGATCATCAACGATTTGTTATCAATGAAGGTAACTAGGAAAAAAAAAGTGATATTGAAGGTAAAGTCGATATCGTTATGTAAATTTTAAAAATATTGATAGAGCGTATTATAATAAAAATGGTCAAAGAATACATACTTTTTTGACGTTTTTGGGTACAAAAGGTTTTTTCAGAGAAGTTCGAGATTAATGGTCAAGGAGTAGCCGAGGGCAAAATCAAAGAAGACGAAATAACACCCACAAAACTTTTGATGGACTTAATTATAAAGTCATAGATTGAAATGTGAAAGTCGATATTGTTATGTAAGTTTTAAAAAAATTAATAGATGGTGCCACTCCAAAGTGAAAGCGATCCGAAAACACATAGTAGTACATTTTTGCTATTGGGTACTAAAAGTTCAATTTTTAAGGGTTGTCCAAAACCGTAATTTGTGTATCAGGACAAGCAATCAATCTCGGATGAATTTAAGATTAATGACCAAGGCCAAAAATTAAAGAGAACTAAATAACACTTTTTTATTATCAATAAAGAAATGAAGTGATATTAAAACTAAAGTCAATATCGTTATGTAAATTTTAAAAATATCGATAGATGGCCCCACTTTAGAGCGTATTTTAGTGAAAGCTGTCAGAAAACACAAATACTTTTTCGCTTTTGTGTACCAAAAATTAATTTTTTTCTTAGAGTTGCCTAAAATAATTATTTGTTTATCAAGGCTAGAAAGTGTAAATTTGAGATTAATGGCCAAAGAGTAACCGACGCAAATAATCAAAGAGGAGGAAATAACACTTTTTGGTAGTAGTGCACACAACATTTTTTTGATGACTGCTATCATAAATTAGGTTCTTTAAAAATTATTTTTAAAGATTTCAGATCAATTAGTAATAGCCGTATGTAAGTTAAGATAGTATCAATAGATGGCGCTACCTTAAAGCGGCCACTTTTATGTAAAGGTCGCCTAAAAAATACCTTATTTAATATATTAATATTTTGTAAGTACAGTCTTAAATTTATTGTTTGTTTCTCCGTTTACAACCTAATACGAAACCATAGATGAAGTATTACAATAAAAAAATCACTAAATACTTAACTTGTGCCTGACGTTTAGTGTGAATATCAAAAGCAATTCAGATGTAAACGTATTAATATAATCGATCAAATTGAATGATGCAATCTCATCTATCACTCATTCCATCTGATCTATACTCAACGACTTATAAATTAGTCAGTCAATCATTCAATAGTTCATTCAATTAGATACTTGACCCATTAAGCGTGGCATTAGTTACTCAGTTAATGATATGTCGCTCTATCAACTCGAGGTATCACTACTTAGCACATGTAATATTAACTTGTTTTGATTTATTACTAGTCACATTCTGTATTAGTTAAAATAAGTTTATTTAACATCAATATTTCCATTGCTTTTTACACGACATTAAAAACAATTTAATAAAAATTAATGGCAAAAAAGGTTGCTTATAACGGCGCGTGAGTGTGGTGGTAGCTTTGCTATTAAGTGCGATAGATGATGAGCAGCCACAACGGGTTCGATTCCCCGATGATAGCATCTAATTTTTGGGCCATTACAATTGTCTAGTAAATGTTAAACTGTTGGTCCCAACGTCCTCTAAAAAAAAAGATAACAAAGCGTGTTTTTTTAAATAAAATACAATTGATGTAAATACCGATTCTACCAACACGACGTGCGGAATGGGAGCAGAAGGTTACTGTCAACCGCACAAAATATTTTTGAAACAGTAGGGCGCCATCGATTTTGTACGTGATTATGGTCAGCCGTATCTGCTACTACGTTTGATGGAAATGAGCCATTTCTTGCTGTAACGCCTCCAACTTGCTTAGTGTCGAAACGGTTCTTTAGGTAACTTGATACCGATAAAATCATTCCGTAGTAAACTTTGTAGGACAAAAGTTAATACTTTTTTGGTACCGTCTCTGTTACAAGAAATGGATTAAATTCAATGTATCCTATTTATTCTAGGTTTAATTATTTCTGAATCATTATTGAGCTTCTGTGAGGTTGAACGGTTTGATTTTGACGTATCGTTCAGTATTGTTGAATGGCAAGGTGCTGTATTTGACGATACAGTCCAGTACAGTCCAGTAACCTTGGCTGAAAATTAAGCAATTTGGAGACTGTTTGGCTACCTGCAAACATTGTGCAAATTGCTTCGGAATAATAAAGCAGGAATGGGAAAAATAGTAGCCGCCGCTTCAACAGTTATTAACAACTTATTACAAATTTCCGCGGATTTTATTGTTTATTACTCTGTATCTTTTTTTTGTAAGTCATAAGCTTTTTTTATTCAGCGATAAATTTTCTACAAAATAGAATTTTTTAAAACTGTAAAATTTTTTTATTTTTTTATTAATTAGAGCGGAAAACTGCAAACCAAAATTTTTTTTATCGAATTTATCTAATTCCACTCAGTTTTATATCTATTGGTAAACTTATATACGAAATTATTTTACAAAATTGTAAGAAAAAGAATTGTGTTTTGCAATTTTTAAAGACTTTTGTTGAAAAAAATTAGTTTTTGTTATAAACAAATTGTAACGGTTGAGGTTTACAACTAACGACGGCTCTAGAGGAACAACCTAAAAAAGAAACAACAAAAGGGAATACGGATCAATGTAGCGCACTAGGTTTGTGAAGAATAAAGTATTTATAATAGTTAGAGCAGCAGCATCCGGCTTTGTCGTAGAGTGGGGGTCCTTAAAGAGTTTTAAGAAATTAAACTGCTGTTTAACAAGGCGCCACCTGCTGGGTAAAAAAAAAGAAATAAAATCGACCAACAGGAGATCAACAGGTTTTACTTAAAGCATAATACGCTAAATCAAACACAACAATTAGTCTTAAGAGAAAAACAGAGAATTCAATAAAACAACTAACAAATCTTCTTATAGTAATAAGTAAACGTAACAGAAATAGAGAGGCTGCCGCATATATTCACGTACGTTAACAGTAGCCTCGCTTAGTAATAAGTAAGGTTCCCAATTAATGTGCCGGATTTACAAGTAAGCTTTAGTTACACCAAAATTAATGTTAACGTTTTAATTGAGGATTGGCTAACAGAAAGACTCTGGGTACACACCTCACTTTTTTTTTCTTCTGCTTAGGCCGTCTACCACTGTGGTTCCGGATGCACCGCAGCCTAAAAGGCTTATTGAGCTTCCATTGGTTAGTCGACGTATTTAAATTCAATATCCTGCACTACTAGGTGCAAGTCGTTAGGTGGATACGTATTTAACTCTTTTGGTAGCATTTTGTTTTCGCGTCAACCGCTCTAAGTAAAGCGCCCTAGCCCGTATTGAGCTGGTTAAAATCGTTTAGTTGTGGAGAGTACCACCGAATAAAGATTTACTTAAAAACTAAAGATCAAGCCGTTTCATGTCATATGTACCGGGTGGCCAACTATGAATGGACGCCGGCTATATCTGAGAAATTATAAATCTGACAATATTGAAAAAAAAAATTTAATAAGTAAATTGACTACGTGTTGTACGACTTCAAGTTTGTAAGATGGCCGCTAGGGGGCGAAACTGTTATAGCCAATCATAAAATTGGCTCTTTCTCCAAAAATATGCAAATATAAATATATTTTAAATATTGTTGTAGTAAAAATTGCCAAATTTCTGATTTTTTTTATTTAGGTATTTTACTCCATCTTAGATAATGTAGTGGTGGGAGAACGTCAAACATCTTTTTATTTAAATGCAAATAACTCCGGTATAAGTTAACGGAATTGAACAAACTAGGTATCGTATAAAAGAGCTCTTCTTACTTAATAATATGCAGTATAAAGATGGTCCGAATAAACTTTGATGTGATAGCTAGAGAACGCTGGTTAACATTACAACAATTATTGCGCATTCTCATGAGATTTTTAAATAACACCCTATGTATCTTTTATACAGTTAAATAGAGGACAAAATTGCTAAACAGTCAGCGCAAACCGCAACTTTCTATCTTTTTTCAAACCGCAGATATCAATAAAATAAGTGTTTGACCGCTGACTATGCAACATCTATTACATGTTTTACGTAGAAAATGAATTTAAGTTAATTAAAACCATTTAACTAATGCCGCCCTAAATGTTCAAACAGTCGTTCATCGTTTTCGATGCACTTAAGCATCTAAAACCGACAATGTATGCAAAAGAAGAAAATAAAATGGTAAATAATAATCAGTTCCTAGAGAAGGCACCCGTCATAAAATTAGTAGGCTGTGAAACAAAATTGGAAGCAGCACGTCAAAATATTAGAACAATTGAATTTCATGTCAATATCATTTAGTTGCTATTTTTCAAAGCTTGTTCTCGATTTTCTTATTGCGTGTGATTGTTTGAGTTTTTTGTGTAGTTTGAGTTTACTTATCGTTTTTTGTGTTACGTTAGTGTTGTTAGTATTAGTATTAGTATTAGATAGTCTTAGTGCTGTGCTGTTAAGTGTTACAAAATGCTTTATACTAACGAAGAGTTATCTGACATGATAGGTGTCTATTTTGAATGCATGAGAAATGCTACAGTTGCTGAAAGGGTATATGCGCAGCAATATCCCGATAGATGGCACCCGAGTAAAAAGGTTTTTCTGCGAGTTATCCATTGTTTACAAACAACTGAAAGCGTCCATGTCCCCGTATACCGTAGACAACACAGGAGACGTACCGAACAGAACATTATTAATGTTTTAGCTTATGTGCAGTTTAATCCACACTTAATTAGAGTAAAGTGCCCTAATATCGGATACTTTTTTTTAACCCTAATATTAATTTTAATACATCAATAAATCTAGAAAGTTTTTAAATCAAAACAAATAATAGGCTATAGAGAATCATATATTAAACCAAAATAAATCATTGCCACATGTTAAAAATAAAATTTAAGTTTTTCGAAAATGGTCAATTTACGCTGACAAAAATAATGTTCCTAATACCGGATAGGGTATCCGATATTAGGATAACGATATAAAACTAGCCATCGAGGCAGAAATCACAAACGTATGTGTCTTCTTTGTCTATATTTGCACAGTCGGCGTGAGCCCACCTGAAAAATTTTTAGCACTGAATTCATTGTTCACCCGAGGTATCTTCAGAGAAGAGTCCAGAACAAAACATACATTCTGTTTCCTCTTCCCCAATGTCACAGTCCATGTCAGAATCATCATCTAAAATTAGTACTTCATCTTGTTCAGATGAACTAAAAGATTCGTCATTATTAACACTAGTCTTTCTAACCTTCGTTGTCATTGTCTTTTAGCAATAGATTTTTCTTTCTTTTGATTTGTTTTTTAGAAGGATTACATTTGTCTGTTTTCAATTTCGGAATTCCCTTTGAAGTACTTTTCTTTCTCTTCTGTTCTGACAAACTTCTTTCTAAGGCATCTTTATATGGGGTACTTATAATCACGGCACCAGATCCTTTTCTGGACTTTCTTTCTTTATCACTAGACTTGTAAAATGAAGTGGTCGGCAAAGGCGTAATATCTTGAGGCCGCACTCTTGGATCTCTGAAATTGGAAATGTTTGTAGGAGTCACATGCCTTGGAGGAGTCACACCCCTTGGAGAAGTCACATGCCTTGGAGGAGTAACAGGCCTTGGAAGAGTAACATGCCTTGGAGGAGTCACTTGCTTTTGTTCTTCAGCATCGGGTAGATTTGTAGCTGGAATTCGGTCACCTTCCGCTTGATGGTGAATAGCAAAGTCGTGGTCTCGAAAATGTGCTTATTAAATGGAAAGATACCGCTCTTTCGAAAATCATTTATAGCGATTTCAGCTGTAGCACATCTTACTTACGCTCTTCCAAGCAATTCGCAAACTTGATAGCTGGTGACCACTCTTCCAGGGTTGTTTCTCAGCCAATTTCAATCTCCTGTGAGTAATAGGTTTTAAAAGGACCCATGAATGCAAGGTCCAGCGGCTGCATTTTGTGAGTAGAATGCGGCGGAGACATACAATAACCACATGGTTCTGTCGCGCCAAGTTTATCGTATCAAGGTTTCGCGTATGGGAGTAGTGACCGTCCAAGATTAATAAAACAGGATCAGCTTCACTTGGTTTAGCGTGGCTAATAAAATGTTGTAACCAATTGGTAAAAATGTGGCTCTGAATCTAGCCAGACACATGGCAGGCAGCAATTGTCCCTGGTGGAGCGTCATTGAGTAATTCTGCCTTCATGTTTTTTCGGGGAAATATGACCATTGGAGGCACATAACCACCAGCCGCATTCATACAGGTAACCACCGTCACTAGTGATCCTCTTTCTGCAGAGGTAATTGCCCCTACTTGCTTTTTACCTTTTAAAGTGATTATCCTGGTATGCTTGGATTGTACAGACGTTATACCTGTTTCATCTATGTTGTATATTCGACAGGGATTAAATTTTACCTTCTCCATCGCAGGTTCCAAAATTAAAAAAAAAGATTTACATTTTCTTCTGTGAATCCCTTGATTCGAGCAGTTGATAAACCCTGTGGTCTCCTAAACGTTAGTTCAGGGTGCCTTTTTACAAACGAATGCAACCATTTGTAATCTGCTCTTTCCTGATTCTTTGAAAACCTATGTTTTAAATTGTTCCGAATAGCTAATTGAAAGGATAATCTTCAAATATCAGAAGCTCGCATTCCGTAAAATCTGTTATCCATTTCTAGACAATAATCAACCAACTCCGCTTCAATTTCTTTAGGCAACACTGGTGGACGTCCTAGATTGGTTTGAATAAGCTCTTCAGGTGACCTTATTTTGTTTTCTACGTAGTCTTCCAACGTGCTCTTGGGTACTTTAAAAGTTCTTGAAGCTAGTAAGTATCCCATTTTTTTATTTTTAAACGCAGTAACAGCTGCAAGCATGGATTTACTATCCCACGTCTTTCGTTTTTGTTTGGGTTTCAATGACATTTTATTTCTAAAATTAAGAAAAAGTGTAACATAGAAAATTAAATGAGCAGATGTAGCACAAGGATTATAGCATAAATCTTTCTTTTTGTCGACAAAAACATAAAAATGTAGTTATTAATAAGGCCTTAGCTACGTAGAGATCATACAGACAGATAAGAAATATTTTGTCCTAATATCGGATATCTGATATTAAGACAACGTGACCATCCGATATTAGGCAAATTGTCTCCTGTTGAAGGTCAAAGTCATGGAACAAAGAAAACTATAATAATCCATTGTCCGCATGTACTGAATTGAAGTAGACGTATTATAGACTAACTTAAACTACAGAGACAAATTTAAAAACTTACCTGAATGTCTAAAAATTACGTTTTCAACTAGCACGTGTAAAAACTCGGAATGTGACAGTTCGGTATAAGTGACTCTAGAGCCATCTATGTTTTATCAGATACACTAAAATATTATTCGGTGGCTTGGGTTAAGCCCCATGCTAAACTGTAGACAGGTTTCTTCGTAATCAGATGACAGATTTGTTTAAAACAGAACTATCCGATATTAGGCAACTATCCGATATTAGGGCACTTTACTCTACTAGAAGTATTGAACAGGATCTGGGAGTAACTCGATTTACCGTTCAAAACATTCTCAAAGAGCACAGGTAAGCGAATCTTCAACGTTGAAACTCCACTGTAAACTTACAAAGGTTTACTTAATACTTATCCTACTGTTAATTCAGTAGTGATCATCTTACATCTTTCAGGTTACATCCATATTACTTAGTCCTGCATCAGGCATTGACTGCTGCAGATTTTGATCAAAGACTTGACCATTGCCACTGGCTCTTGGGTATGATGGCAGACAATCTCCAAATTCTATCACGTATATTGTGGACAGATGAAGCCACTTTTTATAGTAATGGCGGTGTAAATGTTTATAATATGCACTATTGGTCAAGAACAAATCCGCACTGGATGCAAGAAGTTCAGCACCAAGGTCGTTGGTCTGTAAATTGTTGGGCAGGGATTCTAGAAGGGCAAATTATCGGTCCATTCTTTTTTAATAACCAACTAAATGGCCACAATTACCTACAGTTTTTAACAGAGCAATTGCCGATTCTGTTAGAGAAAGTGCCTCTAGAAATTCGAAGACGAATGCTGTTCCAGCACGATGGCTGTTCAGCCCACTTCGCAGTGAATGTTCGTCAATTTTTAGATGCCAACTACCCTGGTAGATGGATAAGACAGGGCAGCATTTTACCATGGCTGGCTAGATCACCGGCTTTAACATGCCTGGATTTTTATTTATGTGGTCGAGTAAAAGATATACTTTTTGCAACCGGACCCACTACACGTGTTAAAATGATTGGACGAATAAGGGACTGTATGCAAACTATTTCAGTGGGTGAACTAGAGAGTGTAGTTTGGTCTACGCGGGAAAGGATGCTTAAGTGCATCGAAAACGATGGACGGCAGTTTGAACATTTAGGACGGCATTAATTAAATTGTTTCAACTAATTTAAATTTGTTTTACGCGTAAAATATGTAAATATCGTCAAATCAAATCACGTCAAAATTTATTCGGACTATCTTTACACAGCATATTATTAAGTAAAAAGAGCTCTTTTAAACGATACCTAGTTTGTTCAATTCCGTTAAGTTATACGGAAGTTATTTCTATTTAAATAAAAACTTGTTTGACGTTCTCCCACTACTACATTTTATAAGATAGAGTAAAATACTCTAAGCAGAAAAAATCATAAATTTTGCAGTCTTTAGTACGGCAATATTTAAAATATATTTATATTTGCATATTTTTGGAGAAAGAACCAATTGTATGATCGGCCATAACAGTTTCGCCCCCTAGCGGCCATTTTACAAACTTGAAAATAATTTCCCGCAATTTCTCGTAGCCGATTTACCTATTAAAATTTTTTTTTCAATATTGTTAGATTTATAATTCCCGAGATATAGCCGGTGTTCATTCTTAGTTGGCCACCCGGTACATAAGCTTCATACGCATTAACAATGAATAAGTTACTTAAATAATAAAACTTAGCTGTAATCTGATGGATGCAGTTCCGAGAGTAAGAGTTACCTGCTAGCGACGATATCAACAGTTTGGGAAGTTAGGTAACTCCAGGATTTCTCTTAGCGGTAGTCTCCCTTGATGAAGTTATGAAACTTAACCAACTCCTGTTAGATGTGATATCCACCGGTTGCCTGCAGCTTATCCAATGCGAAACGGTAGTGTGGTCTTTAATTGATAAGGAAGGTTATCCAGGTATAACACACAACGAAATCATAAGGTCAAGAAAAGTGGTAAAAGAATTTCACGTAGTAACTAAAATTAATACAGACAGAAAAAGAAAAGCAATGTGTACTCACGGTGCATTTAGCCGGATTTAAACTTAACCAATAATTTTTACTGGAAATCTTGTAACACACATAAATGATTTGTGTAAATTTCAATTATCAGTTGCACGCTAAACCACCCGTGCGGAAGAAGAAAAATGTCCGCTGTTTGTCTAGGAATCTTATTCGAATTTTGTTTTCAACCAATAGAACATTAGCAAAATAGGCGCCAAATACGACTTTCGTCGTAACGTATTACTCGCGACACACGTTTTATATTGCTCTCGACACACGTTCCGTATTCCTAAAATAAAACCGTAACAAATTGAAAATATTGTGCAAGATTACGAAGCAAATAGAGTATAATAAAAAATTAAAAATTATAAATTAAAAAAATTTCATTTGTTTATTTAGAAGACAAGATATAAGCAATTTAAATTGTTATTATTTATAAGGTAACTAAAAAATATAGTGATCTTAAAAAATTGTTTTTGATATATTAGCAAACAAACTATAACATCTTAAGAAACTTAGGATTCGTTGTTTTTACCAAAAAGAATAGCAACACTAGCTTTCGGCGGGTAGCGCAACGTGATTCGGAGCACACCTCTTAAGCACTTTAGAGCCCAGTTAGCGAGTGTCATTAAAATATCGTTTAATACGCATTTTCTTAATTATATTCTTAATTTAACAAAGTTGAATGTGATTTTATTACTTAATTGTAAGGACTAAATATTATGAATAGAGAGTTTAATGATTTTTTTTAATAACTTACAATAATTAGTAGGTTAGATTTATTTAAAAATAAGTAACAATCAGTCAACCCAAATAACCATGTTTAGTTTTTTGATTTAATTTAAAAGTTATTGCTTGTAGACGTTTTTTAAATCAAAATTATTTCTAATTTTATTTTGTAAACATTTCCTAAACAAAATTTTGATTCGATAATTAATCGAGCTATGGTGTTTAATTAGCGATACCTTCAAATATATTCTTTATAAAGAAAAAAATTAAGTAAGCAACGTAAATTATCTATTTTCTAAAACGTGCTTAGTGTAATGATTCATTCTACAGTCCTTCTATAAGATAACCCCTGCTGAGACTACCTGCTGTTAGAATTGTAAATGATACCCTTAAGCCCGCTTCACAATGTGCAAACTTTTGTTTACAGAAATTGTGGTGTCCAAGTTTTAAATTTCATGAGTGTACATTATAGGGTTGTTTTTTTAATAGTTTATTAATTTGGTTTCTTTGTCTTAAATCTTTTGTAATGTAATTATTAAACCAAGGCATTTAGTTCCTAACTTTATTAACTTTTTTTTTGTTGAAATAAGTTTGGTACAAATGTGTATGCAAGATGCAAATTTATCAAGATATATATTTGTTGCTTCATTTATATTATTATTATTAAGTATTTCTGACCGATCAAGATTTTTCACTGTATCAACTAATTTCTTGGGATTAACTATTTCCTTTAATTGCTTATTTGTAACATTATTTATTTTATATTTTAAGAAGGCTTTGATGGCAGTTGTACTATGGTCAGTTATATTAGAATGGAATACTCTTTAATCACAATCTGTTATTGTGTTAGAAGATCATAAAAATATATGGTTTATGCAGGTTTTAGAATTGTTTTTAATCCTTGTGAAACAATTAATGCAAGACGAGAAGCCAAATGAACTCATAATAAATTTATACCAATCAATGTTTATCGAGTTAGATTTTAAGTTTATATTTAAATCCCCTATGAAAACAATATTGTTACTAGTATTTGTTGAAAGCCATGGTTCAATTTCATTTAAAAAGTTTGCTATTGAATACGATTGAAGTCTATATATAGCTATTAAATCTATCACAACGTCTTTTATCTTAGCTGATAGATGAATGCAAACACATGTTTTCAGATCTACTTTAGGAATTACAAAATTTATTTAAAGCTTCGCTTTTAATAAAAATAGCCACACCTGCACTCCTTTGGTTATTATTACAATTAAAAAAACAATTATATCCAGGTATTTTAAGCAACTCAGAATCAACCTCTGATGCCCAAATTGCGTTAAGTACAATTACATCCGGTCCAGTATAATTTGAATTAACATACAAAAATATGAATATATTTTAACCGGAAATACAATAAAAAAGATCAATAACGTGGTGAGCATCGGCTGAAGCGATTGGTAGCTGTACTCCGAATCACATTGCGCTACCCGTCGATTTTTTAACTACTAATCCCAAGCTTTTTAAACGATTGTCGCTTGATTGCTAATATATGGAAAACATACTATCTTGTAAAAATAAACAATAAAATCCTTAGTAACTTTTTAATAAATTAATAATAAAGGGGAACATTTGGTCGACATTGAACATCAAATTTGTTTTTTATGGGAATTTTATTATTCATAGATTGTATTCATCCAATTGACAATAATGTATTGACTAGTTTTTCTTTTTTATAGTATCGTTCATAAGGTTTAATGGAAAATAATTGTAGCTGTGATATAACCCACATATGTTTGAAGCAAAATGTTAGCAAAACTCCCTGCACAAAAATCGTTTTTATTACACTTCCTCTTCACAAAGGATCCTATAAAAGAAAACCTAGTATTACAAACCACCGAGGTTGAACAATTCTAAAAATAAAATAACGTAATGCAAAACAATGGAAAACAAAGAAGCAGAAAACGTAGTACAACAAATGCTAACAGAAATACAAACGCTAAAAGCAAAATAAAGCGAAAATTTAAGCAGAAAATCAGAAGAGTTACATAATGGAATTAAGTGAACTAACAATGGAGGTAAGAAAAAGAGAAATGAACATAAACAGGGAAAAAACGAAACTGAAAAGAGAAATAGAACACAACACAAAAATTGCAAACTCAAAGACCCTACGGTGACAAACAAAATAAAGACAAACATATACGATAAAAGAACTCAAACAACTAAACAATAACAAAGACAGCTGATCCGGGAATGAAAAATGGAAGAAATGAAAAAAAATTCTAAAAGTAAGAAAATTGAGTGAGAAGAAAAAACTGGTGATACTAAAACTAAAACAATGGGTGCAAGAAACCTGGAACATAAAAGATCAAACTATGGAGGTACGATGAAAGAACTGAAACGCAAAACAAAAAAATACATCATAGAAATCCTAGCGCTACAGGAAAGAAAGCAAAAAGGCAATTTAGAGACCTACTTAGAGGATTATTTATTCTTTAACAGTGGAGATAAAAAACGGGTACTAGGAATAGAATTCCTGATAACAAAAGAAAAAAAAATGAAAGAATATGCAGCATCACAATCAAGAGCAGAAACAAAAACCATAACTGTCACGCCCCAACAGAAGAAAAAAAAAAGAAATAAAAACTGAAAACATATTAATATTGTAGCTGGAGATTATAATGCAAAAATATGAAACGAGCTAAGATTTAGACCTACAACAGGGATCTACAGCAAACACTAACAGTCAAATGAGAATGAAATAAAGCTGATCGGGTTTTCCGCAGGAAAGGATGCAGGATAACAAGTACATGCAATCAAAGAAAAATATACACAAAGGGACCTAATAGGAAAACAATAAATCAAGTGGATCATATAATAATACAAAGCAAGAACTGCAGGACGATAAAAAAATATCAAATCGAGAAGAGTATCAGAGCCAAACTTAGACTGTTTCCTAGTTACAGCAAAATAGAAAGGAACACACCACAAGACAAAAAGAAAACCATTCAAAAAGAAAGAATTAGCGCACGACAAAAAGAAAAATTAGCACAAAGAAATTGGCAAGAAAAATACACAGAAAAATTAAGACAGAAGAAGCAAGCATTAAAGGAAAATGGTAAGCAATAGAAGAAAGCAGTAAATAGTGTAATAGAAAGAAGAAAACAAAAGAAAAAACAAATAATTTAATACTCAATGTAAAGAAGAAAAAAAGACAATACTAGCAAAAAACAAAATGCTACAAACAGGTACACCACAGGACAAAGAAAAACGCAGACGACAAAGAAAAAAAAGCAAAAATAAAACTTTTGAAACAAAATCACAGAGCAAACAGAAGAGCTATACCAAAAGAGAAAAAGTGAAACAAACCATCAGAAGCTTCCAATAGCTTTCAAAAACAAGAAAGGTGAAAGAATTAACGACGAAGATCAAATTGTGGAAGAATGGAAAAACTACTTCCAAGAACTGTTACTGCATAACAGAAAGGAAAACAAAACCAGACTCTTCTAAAGAAATATACCACAAAGAAAGAAATAAAAGTTGAAATAAAAACTTTGAAGAACGGGAAAACCCCAGTAATAAATGGGGGAAAAGAAAATGCTCATGTGGTCATCCAATTGTAAAAATCTGAAGCTGAAATAAAAGGAACAATATGTATATTTTCATTTTTTGATAAAATGAAATTTCACAAGCAAAAAATGCATGCAAAGATGACTTAAAATGACCAAGTGAGTGAAAACGGAGGAGTAGTGGGAGTAACCGTCCTTAGCGCGTTTATATAAATTGCAGTCTCCTCAAACGGCGCTAACAAACGGGTACTCCCACTACTCCGCCGTTTTCTCACACTCGGTAATTTTCAGTCATCTTTGCATGCATTTTTTGCGTGTTAAATATCATTTTATCGAAAAATAAGAATATACTTTTGTTTCTTTCTATTTCAACTTTACAATTATTGTTTATTTCTGACAATCGGACAACCACACGAGCATTTGGCCTTGAGTAAATATATTGCTTTAAAAATTTGAATCGCAATTTTTTATGAACCAATTGCGCGACAATTGCAGGGTTTTGCACACACTAAGTACGTATCCATTACCTCTTATTTCCTGAAAGATTTATGCTACATCTCAAAAAATGACGGATCTACAAATTTAAAAAAAAAAACACTAATATTTCACTTTTTCGATTTTTCTTGGAAATTTATAACCTGATCTAGTCGAATTAGTGCTCATTTTATTCGTATTTTTATACTCTACAACTTTTTATTTTACACCATTAAAGTTGTTTCATTACTTTTCGCTCAGGAAAAAAAAAGTTGAGAAAAAAACTTTTTATCATTTAAATGTTAATTAAGAATACAATGACAATTAATTTTTGGTATAAACCATGAATATAAAGTACTTTATTCTATTTACAATTACATGGCACATGCGGTATCCTACTATTATTTTTGTCAAAGATTTACTTATTATTTGCTGTATTGACTGGGGTAAAAGTCTATAGCTTCCAGCGACACACAAAATTACATTTTTTTACGCCACGATCTTACCATCGCTACGATTTGTACACAGAATTGCAGGCTTAAAATCAATTTGAGATTAGTTATCGATAAATCTAAACACACTGAAGAGGAATATCTACGCCAAAAAGATATTTTGAAAATGAAGAAATAACGGTAGACATTATTGAATAGTCATGAAATTAACACTAAAAAAATTTGTAGATATGTGTTAAATACTGGTTAAAATATTTTTGGTTTCAAATGTTCTCTACTTGTATAGGATCTTGATACATGGTTCAGAAGTAATAGGTCATGCAATCAATTAGATTGGTCAACTCTGCAAAGAAGCCTGAGAAGCAAGGAACGAGGATGATTTTATTTGCAAGGTTTTAAGAGAAAGAAAATGTTCTTAATTGGTTAATGATATCATCAAACTGGTTAATTTATTTTTTGTGAAAATTACCTTTGAAGAAAGCATCGAAATTTGGTAGCACTGGATTTAGTTTTATCAATCAGGAACATAGCATAGTAGTCTGACAGAGAATACACAAACGATGCGATTATTTAAGCCAAAAATAAATAAAATACCTCCAACTGTTGTTGGGATAAATTTAAAATTAACTCAAAAAACAGATTTTTTTCCTTAAAATTTACAATGTACCGATTTTGGTTAACGTATAACACTAGGATCGAAAGATAAATTTTTTTGTTCTGCTGTGCGTCAAGGGGATTATTCTCAAAGTTTAATAAACCGTAAGAACTATGGTTGTTCGTATGGCGACTCTCTTATAGTATTTTTTGATTTGGATGTTCTTGTAAGAAGTCGCTATTAACAAACTAATTATTTATCAAATATCTGGTGGAGATAGGGTTCCTAAATTCATGAGAAACGTCAAATAATTCGTTAGCCATTGATTTATTTAATACAGAACGACGTTGAAAAAAGAAAAGTAAGTCAAAGTTCAAGACACCAATTTTAAACTATTTTTGCTTATAGGCACTACACGAAAATACTGGTAGTATATCGTCGACTTGGTGGTGAACAGAAACAGAACACATTTTTAAGTGAAATGACTTAAATGTATCATACTACTTGGAAAACTGTAAAGAATGCACTGGTGAAGTGAATCAAGTGATTCTCTAGTCATAACCCTGAGCTTTGTTCAACTGTAAAAGGAATTAAATGAAAACATGTGTGTTTTTTCCAATGGTGAAGTATGATTTGGCGGCATAGATCATTTCACTAATATTTTTATCTATAATATTATAGTACTTAATCCCAGATATGAAAAAAGCTATGCCGCACAGTAACAGTTCGAGTTGGCGCCACTTCACCCAGATTCCGTGGTAAACTTGATGTTTGTTGAACAATGGCACATAATTCTCGCGGGAAGTTGCTCGTTAAACTGTGTTTAAACAGGGTTGTTAATTAAGAAAATGCTTAAGGTAAGATTAATGATATTATGCATCTCTTGTAATTTTTTGGCAAGAGACCATGTTGAATGAGAATGTCTCATAGTATAAAATTAGGTTATGTAGACATATTTATGATTTTATTGATCTTTGTTCTTCTGCACGTTTGCATTCTCATTAAGTCTTGAAATATGAGCACAATAATTACTGAAATAAAGTGATTACATAGTTTCACAATAGTTTCAATTTCTAGATTTAAGTGAAGAAGATCCGTTTGCTGAATCAAACTCAGATGAAGATCCCAATTATTTAGATAAAAATTCTCTGTCGGATTCTTCTGAAAGCGAAGAATCAGAACCTGAGAGACGAAAGAAAAAAAGCAAAACTAAAATCATTAAAAAAGAAATTGTAGATGGAACGATAGACAATGATGAAAAAATTGCATGTCATCCGCAAAAACCGCTAACAAGAAAGCAAAAACGTTTTCCAGACACTTGGAAAAAGAATAAGCAAAAACAGCTCAGACTTGCAGGCACAGAACATTCATCTCAACAAGGGAAATACTGTGAAAGCGAAAGCCGTAAATACGGTGTTTTGTAAATATCACTATAACTGCAATCAGAAATTCAGCTCGCAAGAAAGGAAGCCAATATTTCAGGACTATTTATCTCTCAAAGATAAGAGATCTAGATGGAGCTTTATTAGCAAATGTGTAACCAAAAAAGTACAGAAAAAAGATATGGAATGGTTGATCAAGGGAACACTTTTTCTTGAGTACTTTAGATATTTCTGAGAAAAAAAGTCAAAACTGCCATAAAGAAAACTTTAGATAGTGGAATAGTAGAATGCGATACAAAAGGTTCGAATCCGGCTCCCAATAAAATCACAGTATATTCTTCAAAACCATATAAATTCAATCCCCGTTATTAAATCCCATTAATGTAGGAGTTCTTCAAAGAGGTCGTACCTCTCAACAGGTTTATCTAAAAATTGTCTGTATCAAGATTACTTGAAATATTGTGAAGAACACCAGGTGCCCCCTGTCATTTCTTCGTTTTACAAGCATATATTCACTAATGAATTCAACTATGGTTTCCACAGACCGTAAAATGACCAGTGCGACAATTGTGCTCAGTTTAAGAATAAATCAAAAGAGGAAAAGTTGAAGTATTAAGATGAATATGATTTAAACCTTTTAAGAAAGAGAGAAGCTTGAGAACACAAACACAAGACAAAGAAAGGGCCCATAAAGAGTCAAGTTTTAGGTCATACACTATGGATTTGGAACAAATTTTTCTGACCCCCCAACTAAGGAATATGACAGTTGTATTACAAGAAGAATTTTAAAACCTATAATTTCACTGTATATACTCTTGCTGATAGAAGTGTCATAAACTATATGTGGCATGAAACTGATGAAACTAAGGGCTCATCAAAAATGGCAACATGTTTGTGGGAGTTACTTTCCAATTTATTTTTAAAAGCTTCTAAAATCACATTCTATTCAGACACTGCCTCTAGTCAAACCCAAAATATTATTTTAGCTGCTATGTTTCTTAAAGCTTTGTCTGGATTGGATAACTTGAAAGTCATCAATCAAAAATTTATGGTGTTTGGGAATTCCAAAATGTAATGGGACGGTGTCCATTCTAGCATTAAGAATAGGGAAAAAAATTGAAATATTTGGTCCAGACTAGTCGTACACAAAGGTGCAAAACTAAGTAACCCTCCTTATGTAGTGAGCGAAATAAACTACACACAATTTCAAGATTTCAAAACCCACAGCAAAAAGTTGATAACTAATAAAAACATAAAGAGGTATAGATGGAAATGCTATGCAGCGATTACATGTTAAATGGTTGCAGTGTCCAAAAGATTCACCATTGTTGGTTTATTATAAACATTAGTTAAGCGATAATGATTTCAAACAATTGTGCATTAGAAGATCTACCCGTAAGGAACATACTGTATACTTATAAAATTTAAAACTTGGACACCACAATTTCTGTAAACAAAAGTTTGCACATTGTGAAGCGGGCTTAAGGGTATCATTTACAATTCTAACAGCAGGTAGTCTCAGCAGGGGTTATCTTATAGAAGGACTGTAGAATGAATCATTACACTAAGCACGTTTTAGAAAATAGGTAATTTACGTTGCTTACTTTATTTTTTTCTTTAAAGAATATATTTGAAGGTATCGCTAATTAAACACCATAGCTCGATTAATTATCGAATCAAAATTTTGTTTAGGAAATGTTTACAAAATAAAATTAGAAATAATTTTGATTTAAAAAACGTCTACAAGCAATAACTTTTAAATTAAATCAAAAACTAAACATGGTTATTTGGGTTGACTGATTATTACTTATTTTTAAATAAATCTAACCTACTAATTATTGTAAGTTATTAAAAAAAATCATTAAACTCTCTATTCATAATATTTAGTCCTTACAAAATGTATATTTTATGACGTTTCATTTTTTTCTGTAGTTAATATAAAAAGTGAAAATAAAAACTAAGGCAATTCTTATTGTCAACGTATATATTTAGTTTTTGACAAGAATTTATTACATAATTATAATTAAGATACCAAGTTATAGTTTAAAATTAAATGAAAACGTTTTTTTTAAATAAAGGTATTACTATATAAATAAATATAAGAAATCAATAATGGGTGTGACCTCCATTATTATTGCAATTGGAGTGTAAATATTTATAATTAAATATTTTTGAAAGTTTATAAGTCCTCTATTGTAATCTTAATACTTAAAAGAAAATCCTGTCCATTAGCATTATAAGGAAATGGCTTTTACTTTATGAATAAATTTCAATAACAATAGAATATCCTGGCTTGTTTAATTTTTTGGGGGGAAAAGGGAAAAAAAAAAGAAAAAAAGAAAGGGGGAAAAAGGGAGGGGGGAAAGGGAAAAAAAGAAAAAAAAAAAAAGGAAAAAGAAAAAAAAAAAAAAAAAAAGAAAAAAAAAAAAAAAAAAAAAAAAAAAAAAAAAAAAAAAAAAAAAAAACAAACAAATACGTTTTTTATTCTCACGCACTTAGCTCTCTTTAACTTTTGCATATTACAATTGATTTATGGTTGCAATTATTATGATGGTGATTAGATCTAAGTACTAATTACCCAATTATTAATAATGATATAATGTTTGTTGATTTTTTCTCAATTGAGTGTCAACATAAAGGTCTGTAAACATCTCAATCAAATTTCATTACATTCAGTAAATAAACAATGGAAATGTGAATTAACTTCTGTTATTATGAAAAGCAAAAACCTAAATGTTGGTTTTCTCTAAATAGTGATTGTGTGGCTTAGCTCTCTCCTCCTCCAAGACGACGATATGTAAAATTAAATTTGCGTTCAGAGGACTTTAACCTTCGTCGCGTTTATCAAAGTTTGCGTCTTTGCGCTACTAGATTGAGTTGGGCTACGTTATAACTTACTTTAAAGTAATTCTTTAGCTATAGTATAGATTATATTAACATAAAAATATAAATGAAAATATTTGCTTATTATTTGTCCTCTCAATCAGATGTCCTGAAGGTTTATGATTTTTTATGATTCAATTTTTGGATTTACCTTGCCATTATTAAACAAAAACAGATTAGTTTACTCCGCTTAATTATAAAAGAATTGAGCAAACAAATTAAACAATAACAAACATTTCATTGTTAAAGAACTTCTGAGCCGTTTATGCCTTTGTATAAAAATACGCTTTGTGGCAAAAACAATTAAAAACCATACCAATTAATAAACAAAATAAGATTAAGTGTATTACAAAGAATTTTTTTATTAAAATACGCAATAAAAGAGAATAAGAAAACAAGTATTTTCCTTTAGAATTTTAATTGAAATTATCTAGCAAAGAAACATATTTCCGTATTTATTTTATAAATGAAAAGAATAAAAGGCATAAAAAGGAAACGGTTCCCGTAAAAGAAAGAAGAACGGCAAAAATAAGTTGTAAACAAGCAGCTATAAATTAGAAGGAATTATAATTTTGAGTGAGTTCTTAATTTTAATTAGATGTACATTATTTCAACGAGAAGCTGTGTTATAGGGATAATAAATCACTTTTCTGTAAACCACCTTATATAAACGAACAAAAGATAAAATTTATTAACGAAGTATTTACAAGGAAATAACGAAAATTGGAGTCCTCGAAGAAAATCGCATGATAACTATATAACAATCTAATTCGTTAGGTTGAACTCCACCTTCTTCGAGAGCAGTAAAAGCGTCGAAAAAGATAAAACAAAACTTATTGCTCATTTTGTTTGAACTTTATTACTAACTCTCATCTCTTGAGCTTATCACAATAGAAGCTAAATTTCCTTCTATCACTTTTATGAATGAACGCGAAAGGAGAGTGATTGTTAAAATGTATGTTGGTCGTTGCATTTACGCCGGACTTTGCGTTTATGTTCGGAATTTACCAGGCATTTGAAGAAGAATGTAACGCCATAATTAAAAGGAAATTAAATGATTGATCTAATCTATTCACATTTCCTAAAGAGTAATTAGTTTTTGCCAAACAAAACATTTTCAGTTACAATGAGTAATTATTAGAATATTTCGGTTCGAACAAAGAAAAATAAATTAGCTTCTGCCATTGTTTCTTTTATTTTTAACACAAAAGGAAACATCTAACAAGAAAAATAACAATGCTCTGAAAAGAATGAAAAGTTAACCAACCCTTAGTAGTTATATTCGGTGGTTTTTCTATCTGTCGATTAAAGTGTTAATTACCCTACTTTTCTGTACGTTCCTTTTTCTATAAACCCAAATTACTTTTGCTTTTTCTTGTTGTTCTTAAACATTAGTTTTTTTCTTACTTTATTTAAAAGCGCATTTATAATGCATATCCGCTTCCTGAAAAGATGTTATCGGAGTCAACTTCTTTTTTTGAATATATGCTTGAATTTTATCGTGCTTGCGCAATTTTTCACTGGTGCGAGTTCTCACGCTTTTCAGTGCAAACAAAACTTCTTGCTTCGATATTCCGGGCACGTTCGTTAATTGATGTCCACTGACCTAAGCAACGTCGAAAGTAAAGTAAGGTTCTTAAATATGCAAAACAGCGATGTTATTGATTGTAGTAAAATTGTAATTTATTTAAATCTTACACTATAGAAAGTGGTATAATAACAAATCAACTTCATCGTATTGTTAATGTTCTGTGCAAATTTTATTTATTGTGTTCGAAAACTAATGTACATTCAACTCAGCAAACAATCAAAGCATTCTTTTTAAATTTCTCGTGATTATATTCTTGTTATAGTTGCAAAATGTTCTGTTTGATACAGTATTGTTGAAAATTGTAGTCATACATACGTATCCAGTCGTTTAACTTAGTATTAACAAAATGCAATGTTATCCCTATTTCCAAGTTCAAAATCAGATCCACGATGATCCATTTGTAAATGTGCCCCAGATTCTGTATTCTTAGGTGGTTTGGTAAGGTTTAGAAGGATTATTGCAGCTTGTTACGGTTCTATTTTTCGTATTGAGGACGTAGGTCGTAAGCCGCTTTAGAACGTGTGTCGCAAGTAGTGCACGTGGGTGTTTTAGCGTCTTCTCTGAAGTGAAATTCTCACCAAAAACTATTTACTGTGGGTTTCAAAATTTCCAATATAAATTGGCGTTTACATTAATCTGGCTAAATTCACCGTGAGTATTTGGGTTTTGTTTCTGTTTATTTTAATTCTGATTGCTACTAATGCTTTTAGCACGTTGTGTTCGGCATCTTATACTCGTTATATACGTTACTGGAATAACTCTTAAGCGTGCTGGAGTAGCTACCTAAGAACCTTCTCTATTAATGCACGACAACACCACGGCTCCGCAGTAATTAAGCCGAAGACCAACGGGGAGTACCACGTTGTCAGAGGTTGGCTATGTCGTATATTTCCACCGAGGGAGTCACCGGTGTGTGCTGTTTTTCTCCGTACGCCACTCCTAGAGGAATCCTTGAGTCTCCCTTCCTTTCCTGAACTGTCGATACCGTCGCTAGCAGAATAATTTTATTTCCGGAAATACACTCGACGTAGTTTTACTATTTAAATCACTTACTCATTAATAATTAAGGCGCATAAAACTCGGGTACAGATGACATAAACGGTTTGATAGTTAACATTTAAGTAACTTTATTCGGTGTATCCTTGTCAACCGTAAATTTGTTTTAAATCTGTTCAATAAGGGCTGGGGTGCTTAATTTTAGGGCGGTTGTCGCCGACACAAAAGGCCTTTTGGGTTTGCGAGAAGCACTTATCATTTCATTTATTGTTTATAGTTAGTGTAACCAGCAGTATGTAAATGATATGTGTACGCAAAGCCTTTCTGGGGTTGACATCGCAACCCCATCCTAATCAACTCTACATCCGCGTATTACGTATGTAGTAAACGCGGAAACAATAACATACAATTGCAAGTAAGCAAGTGCACACTCAACATTCTTAACGGCCTTGCTTACTAAGCACACTAACCTACTTCGCATGTATAAAACGAATTAGGTACAACAACAGAAATCAGTTCGGTTCATCAATTCGTTTCACGAGTTCATCAGTTCAACACACAGTCCAGTTCGCCGTTAATTCAGTGCAGTTCCAACCGAATAATGAGGGCAGACGAAAAGCCAACAAGTCACCGCGCCAGCATCAAGGAAAGACCAGCCGAAGCTCGAGTCAATCGGGGCAATTCATTCCGGGCCACCGTCTTCTGCACGACACAACACCGGAATATTAGGTGACATCGCATAGCACGTAGTACGCCGATTACTACATGCTGACTACAACGTTTCCATTCATCATTAGAATTAGTATAGCTCGACCACGCTATGTATACAATAGTAAACGCTGTTAAGCCCTACTCGAACGCAAACACTTTCTCTGATCCAAACCGGTGTTTAGATCAAATCAAAGAAAAACCAACATTCAAGGAGAAGCAACAACAACGACAACAGGTATAATCGCAATTTTTTTATACCTACGCCACGACATGAACGGGAAAACGACCTCCACTGGCCCCGCTACGCTTGCTACCGCCCCAACCACCTCCCGACAACACGCCCGTCAACGACAACATACCCGCCAAATCACGCCTACAATGACGATACCCGCCAACACAACACGTGCCATCGTTGCGTCCGCCACGGACATCGTCGGCACCGACATTTTTCTCCCGCATTCAACGATGTAAAGCACATCAACTTGGGCGGATAGGGTACATACAAAGCCGTTTTGTCAACCCCATCGCCCAACAAACAATCCGCACAAGACGAAACGCCACATTCGCTGCATCATCTCACAAACGCATCAACCGCTGCACTATCCCTCTAACGCTACAAACACTGCATCATTCATAATCGCCACATCTGCTACTTCAAACGACCCATCGATCAAGGACAAACCTACGTCTCAAAATGACAGAGCTGTTCGCGATTACGCACACACATTCAACACTCGGAATTCAACAGGCCCAAGACTTCATCGTCCACCTGAGCTGGAACAACGCGCTCGTCTATACGACATGAAGCTTGCAACGCCGGTTATGGACACCTTCGCGTGTCAAATACAGAAATCCCTGGAGCATCGAGCTCGCACCCTCATTCGTTACGCAACTGCTGCCCTAAGTTTTAAAGTACTGCCTGTCGCATACGGGTACCATAGACGCATACACATACCTTACCAAGCTTACGAATCCCAGTTGCGAGAGCTTATCAACACTCGTATCGCACAAATTGTCACTGAAGTAAGCAACATTGATCACAGCATTCATAGCAACATCACTAGCAGCATCCTCAACAGCAAGAAAATGCGCACACGAAAAACCCAACACTTTGTTGGCATATCGTAGCTCACAAACTCTCGGCAGGCTTTATCGTGGACTCATCTACTAAGGAGGGACTCCTGTAGGGTTGACATCGCAACCCCATCCTAATCAACTCTACATCCGCGTATTACGTATGTAGTAAACGCGGAAACAATAACATACAATTGCAAGTAAGCAAGTGCACACTCAACATTCTTAACGGTCTTGCTTACTAAGTACACTAACCTACTTCGCATGTATAAAACAAAGTAGGTACAACAACAGAAATTAGTTCGGTTCATCAATTCGTTTCACGAGTTCATCAGTTCAACACACAGTCTAGTTCGCCGTCAATTCAGTGCAGTTCTAACCAAATAATGAGGGCAGCCGAAAAACCAACAAGTCACCACGCCAGCATCAAGTAAAGATCAGCCGAAGCTCGAGTCCATCGGGGCAATTCTTTTCAGGCTACCTTCTTCCGCACGACACACAACACCGGAATATCAGGTGACATTGTATAGCACGTAGTACGCCGATTACTAAATGCTGACTACAATGTTTCCATTCATCATTGGAATTAGTATAGCTCGACCACGTTATGTACAATAATAAACGCTGTTAAACCCTACTCGAACGCAAACTCTTTTTCTGATCCCAACTGGTGTTTAGAGTAATACACCCTAAACGCCACACCTTAATAGCAACTACTTTTTCTGTTTTCTTTTAATGAGAGCTTGTAACTCAAGCGTTTCACTAAAGCTTACCCGAAATTCAACATTTTAACTAAGAGCTTGATTTATTGCAAGCGAGGCTGCTGGTAACGCACGTAACTATATGCAACAATCTTTCTATTTCTGTCACATCATCCTACTATTTTCTATTAAAATTTGTTTGTGTCTCTATTTCTGGTTTGTGTTCGATCTAGCATATTAGATATTAAGTAAAACCTGTTGATTCCTTGTTAGTCGGTTTTATTTCTTTTTACAGTCAGCATTCTTATAGCTATTTCGGAATCCATGAAATTCCCCGACAAATCCGGACGCAGCTGCTTTAATTACTATAAATATTTTTATCCTCCACTAATTTAGTGAGCTACATCAAGCCAAATTCCCTTTTCTTTCTAGGTTGTATCGCTAGAGCAGTCGCTTTTTTTGATATTTTGTAGACTACAACCGTTATAAGCTGTCAGGAATTTGATGTAGTAAATATCATACAGCAGCTCCAATAATGTTATCTAGCCATTTAACCTAAAGAAATGTAGCATTAGTGATAACATTTAAGCAATTAGTAGTTTGTTCAAAATCATTGATAGAAATAATAAAATCTAAAAAAGAAACAATTATGTGCGCGTGTAAGACAATAGGTGGAACTTTAAAATGACTAATAAACGTGTTTCAATGAAAATAACAGCCTAAGTTAGTAAAAATTATAAAATATTTGAAAAAAACAATAATTTAAAATGAGGTTAATAATAGTAAAAATTTTCATGACCAATTAACTTGTGGCGCGAGAGTTCAGAAGAAAATAAAAATGAAAGAAGAAATAATAAGGCATATTGCAATTAAGAAGTGTAATTACAGTTAAATACAAAATAAGTTAATTAAAATTGCAAAAAACTGGATGACAAAATAGTAGTTCCGATTAAAATCCAGTAGATGCCAGTTTTAGGTGGTTGTCCTAGCTACAAATTTTAACGGAAAAATTAAAATCAGATAAACCATGATTTGAAATTTTATAAATAAGAGGCAAAAACCGACGCTCAATCTCTTAAAATTCTGACGCGGCAAAAGAACGTCGTTCAGTACAATAAGAATTTAAATAAAAAGAGCAGTGTATGACGTCACAACAATAAAACAAAAAAAATTAATGAGTTCAAGTAAATAAATGACGATAATTCAGCGAGTGCTCAACTAACAACTAAAGTAATTTAAATTTATGTATAAACACAGAATAAATATTAACGAATACTTACAAGTGAAAGACGCATTCTGACATGCGATAATTTGACTTTCATAATTTGTGGAATATAAAAAAAAACTGAAACAACTTATATTTTAATATTCTAAAGAATGAAACTTTCTTTATGTCGATTTAGAAGATATCTAGATAAAACCAGAGCTTACGCATTTTGACAGCTGCAATCTTTGACTTTGATAGTTTGTGGAATATAAAAGACAAAATTGAATCAATCTATGTTTTAATATTCTATACAATAAAACTTTCTTTATCTGATGTGAATTAGAATTTTTTATTTGTGTCGATTTAGAAGATATCTAGATAAAACCAGAACTTACGCATTTTGACTGAAGACCAAGGTTAGATTTAACTTGTAGTAGTTTAAGTCAGAATTTTTGTAAATAATTTGTCATAACGCCCGGGTTAACGTCCCATTCATATAGTGGTTGCATTACAAATGGTTCAGGTTTTGTTGATTCCAAAAAAAACCAATGCTGCAGGTTTGAAATCAATACGGCATTTGTATTTTCCAATTAATAAAATTTTGTTTATAATTAGGGGTTTTTTTGTGTTTGGTACATCGTGTGATATGTTTGATTAACAAGGTTGTAAAAGATAAAAAAGGCAAATAATTATTTCAGACCGAAGGAGTTTATTATTATTAAAGTTAAAGCAAAGGTTAATTTAGATTACAGACACAAAGCATAATTTCTACCTGGTAAAATTTAACCCTGAGATACAATAAAAAAATTTATATGTTTTTGGGGGTCCAGTGAAACATCCATAACAGTAAATAAATAAATTAACAATTAATACGTCTAATAATTAAAAATTTCATTTTATGTTTGTTCGTCCTAGTATATAGTGTGTCTTTTTATCTTTTAAAAAAAAATTAATTATTAGACATATTAATTGTTAATTTACTTATTTACTGTTGTGGATGTTTCACTGGACTCCCGAAAATTTTGTTTAGGTTTTAAATCCATTCATTGTTAGATGCCTTGATAAAGACTAGGCTAACCAGTCAAAACTTTGGCCGAAAACAATTATATAGTGTTTACCTGAAAACCTCCTTTTTCTACTCCTATAGAAGGCTCAAGCTACTTGAGCAGTTATCTAAATTAAAGATTATAATAAAGAGTTTCCAATTAGTTGATGGTTAATTAGTTTATTAAGCGAGTTACTTTAATTAAAACTTCGATATAAATTAAAATGGCGCTTCTCGTATACACCCGCCTAGGTTCATCCGCCAGAGAACGTCGTGGATTAGAGAGATAGTTAAACTAGACAAAAGGCGGTTGTACTTAATTGAATAATTATTTTTAATTATACGTAGGTTTGATAAGAGCGCTACAAATTCTAAAATAAAGAACAAAGCTATCAAGTTAAATCAGAGGTCCCCGACAGTTATAAATTTACTATACTAATTAAAAGTCTACACGTCAACATAAGATATCACGGTCAGTAAAATTAAATAACAGTCAGAATATCACAGATTCAATTCGAGTAATTATTTTTTCTTGTAGAAAAAGATAAACGCAGGTAGCGCGACGCAGACTAATTCGCGTTGGCGCACGTAAGGTATTCAGCACAGCAAGTGCTTAGTGCGTAAGAATGATTAGCGTTACTAACGCGAACTAATATAGATAACGTAACATGCGCTAGCGCAAACTTCACAAAGCAACGAAATGGAGTTGAAACCAATGCGCGTAAAATGTTGACTTAAATAACAATACCTGGAGGAAAGTTGTTAATGTTATTGAAGCAGGCAACAAGCGTGGTTTCACGGAATACGCATGGCAAGCTGTAGAATTTGTCTCCGCTCACACAAATGACGTTTCAAAAACCAAATTCTCGTGCTAGTTAAAGGATTCACCTTTGAACCCCCGGCAACGTAATTTTAAGCCATAGAATACGTCTAAAACGAAGAAAAAGGAACATCGGTGAGAACATGAAAAATTTTTTCCAAGTTATATCAAATGTACTAAATATTGGTTTAACAAAGCATTACAACCTACAGTAAATAACCGATTACTGCAGATGTAATAGAAAATGTTGGATTAAAATTACTTGCACGTTCCAGATAACAGAGAACATAAATAATCAATTGTCCACTACGAGGACTCCAAACAAACTAAAGGATTTCTTACCAAAAAAAAACATGGCGTTGAATAAAACGGTAGAACAATAGAGCTGCCATCTATCGGCGCTCGGAGAAAACAAAAAAAAATCTTGTTCTGTAATTGGGTTTTTACCTATAAGCAGTAAAGATTATTATTATTAGTATTAACAAGAAAACAAAAGATTAACTCTACTAGACTAAAGTATATGCTTTACTAAGGCTGTTACTCACCCCTTAGCTTTTTACCTTTCCTCAGTTTTTTACCAATTAACCCATCTCTTTTAAGAATATGTTTTTAATTATTCTAACCTCAATTAAGCCCTTGCTGGTTCGGGCAAAACGTCAGCATTTTTATGTAAAACGTTAGTTCTCCGCCTAGAAATAATATACAACATTAAAATTGATTAGTATAATAACACAGGAATATAAAAGATCACGTTACTTTAAATTTTTAAAAGTATTATTCAAAATAATAACTTCACCAACAATTTGTGGTTTTATGACGATTCCGGGTCCTTTAATGGTTTTATCAATAATGAGTTAATCGGGACATACATCACATTACAATTTAGGGATGTCAGAACACCGTTTTGAAAACACGTCATTATATTTAGCACAGTTGTAGATATAAAACTTACGTCATTATAAAGTTATTGCCGTATTCGTAACTTTAGAGGGTTTATATAAGAAATTTTTGTTTTAATACCCATTTTTTTTTAGAGCACGTTCCTTCAAAGATGATAGAGCAGACAATGAACCCAGAAAAAACGTAAGTACGATTTAATTATTTTAAGTAACAGTAATTATATCACAGTTTAAAACTAAAAACACGATTTTTTACATTTCCACCATCTTGCGTTTTGGTTTTGGTTTTTATTAGAAAGCATTAATTGTTTAAATTTTTTAGATTTGTTTACAAATTAACTGCGTCATGTACTATTCAAACACTAAAAGTGACCGTTTTTAATTAAAACCAGTGCATATATATAAGTGTGCATTCAAACGACGTGTTTACGACGTCAACAAGTCGTTTATTTTATATTTTCCTTGCATACCTAATAACGAGCTATTTTTACGACGTTTGTTTCTCTTTGTTAAAAACAAACGTTATTTTAAAAAATACACAAAAGTAATGTAATTATGCAAGCACTAAAATTTAGTGATGGTGTCGAATTAAATAATTTAAAACAAATTTGGATGTTTTGTAAACGTAAAAATAAATTTTAAGTGCTATGCGGTTCTTATACATTTTTTATAGGGAAATGCGTAAATTTTTAAATACCAACATTTCAAGCATACTGGACCGTTTGCCCAAACGAATTAACATCGGAATCAATCAATTTCGATTCGTTTTCAAACATTGGCGTTTTAAATAACATTAAATAGAAAAATGTGATATTTTGAACAAAAAAAAATATTTTTTTTCGGTTTTTACTTTTCATTTCAATTCTTAAATTGCAAATTTTATGGCAATTGATTTTGTCGGTTCATATTAGAATACACTTTGCTTTTTATTGAACTTAGTCTTCAGTTTTGACATTATTTGTATATGTACAGACTGTCCCACATAAGGATGAACAGCATGGGGATCTCGGAAACGGTAATAGATACAAAATCGCTTAAATTAGAAAAAAGTTGCGCAATCTAAAGCAAATTAATAAACTGTTTTTATACCTGCTTAATTCCGAATGGTTACGAATATATCCGAAAAAACCCGAATTGGGTAGTTATGGTTTTTTGCAAATAACGCTTATACGGTTACAGTTAGACAAATGAAAGTTTCACATTATTATGGACTATTTACACACGTCAGTGCCGTATCAGTACCGTGTCAGTTCAGTATCATTGTTATCCGTGGTCGCTCAGTGATGTCAATACACACACGTCCGTAGTATATAAACAGTGCTTGCAGTGAAATATCAGTGGAAGCCCTAGATGAGGAAGAGGAAAATAAGAGTTTAAATAAAAAGCGAAAATGGGTACACAAGGCATGGATGACACGACAAAGTAAAGGAGAATTTATTACTTTATATCGGGAATTAGTAGACGATGAACAAAAATTTTTGAATATTTTAGAATGTCTCAAAATTGTTTTAATATATTGCTGAATAAAATAGAAAGACATTTAATGAAACAAGACACGCACTGGAGAAAAGCAATTACCCCGAGGGAACGTTTAGCAGTATGTTTAAGGTGAGTAAGCGTAATTATTGTAATAAAACAGTTTTATTCAAAGAAAGGTAACTGAGAACATAACTAAACATAAATACCAAATATATGTATGTAATACATATACTAAGTTAAAGGTCTTGATAATTTTTAAAAAGGTTTGAATCGAGTCCGCTTGTTGATAGGACGATGACGCAATAATACTTTGATCAAGTACTCTGGGATGCTGTTGGTCTACATCTGGATTAGGTGACGACAGTGGAGTCGAGGTTCGTGTAGAAGTATTTGAATACATTGCCGGTGATTGTGCCATATCGCATGGAGATGTAACATTTGGATATTGGCTAACACAAGGTGTTTCTGAAGAACTACTTCGATGTTCACCATGCAATGATTGGTTTGATCTATACGCCGGCGCCGTTATCATTTGCAGTTCGTATTTTTGAACTGTCTGAAATATTTCAGATTTGGCTAAATTTAAATAATATGGACTTAGAGTTTTGAGTGTTGAACCTATTCCACTCCGTCCACGAAGTCTACTTTTCGAACAGATGAATTGGAAGGTTCTGACTTTTCTTGAAGTAGGTATTCCATCAATTGGGAAGATGCACTTTGTTGGAAGGCATTTACTTTTTACGTTTGTTGGAAGTTGTTAAATACGCTTTAGGCGTAGAAAATTGCCTTAATTCATCTTTAGTTTCTAGTTCAACAATTGGAGGATTTTCATCATTCACTGCGTTCTGTTTATTGCTTTGTTCTTCTTCATTATGTTCCTGTTCCTGTTCCTTCACCTCGTCTTCTTGTGATTCAATATTTCTTATCGTATTTCTCTCATCAAAAATTTATTTAGGAATTCCAACTGCTCCGCGTATTTATACAGTTTTATTTTTTTGCGGATTGTCCACTTTTAGTTATTGTTTTTTAAAGCTTTTCTGTAATTGTCTCTTATATTGTTCCATCTGGTCTTACATACGGACCCTGAAAATAAATTAGTGGTTAGGTGCTGAACTGTGCAGTCTATACTAAATTAACAAATACTTTTTTGTAGGTATCTCGCTACTGGAGATTCTCTAAAAACAATATCATTCAGTTACCGCATGGGACATTGTACAGTGCATAAAATTGTAATAGAAACTTGCAAAATACTAACAAACATTTTAATGAGTGAAATGTTGCCTCAACCTTTAGAAGAAATGTGGAAAACTATTGCTGATGGCTTTAGCACAATTTGGAATTTCCCCAATTGTTTGGGTGCGATAGATGGGAAACATCTTACAATTCAAGCTCCCCAAATAGCGGATCTCAATTTTTAATTACAAGAAAAACTTTTCTGTTGTGTTACTGGCACTTGTTGATGCACATTACAACTTTATAGCTATTGATGTTGGTGCTTATGGCAAGAATAGTGATGGTGGTATTTTGCTAAATCTAATCTGGGGAAAACCCTTCAAAACAATACTTTATCTGTACCACGTCCTGCAACATTACCAGGCATAGACACTGAGGCTCCTTATGTGATTGTTGGTGATGAGGCATTCCCTCTAAAACTTATCTGATGCGCCCGTATCCAGGAAACGGATTGAGTGATTCTAAGCGCATTTTCAACTATCGTTTAAGCAGAGCTCGAAGGACTGTTGAAAATTCTTTTGGTATTTTAATTCAAAAATTTAGAATATTTACGAGACGAATCCAGGCCAAACCGGAAAATGTAGATAATATAATTTTGGCAGCTTGCATTCTACATAACTTCATAAAAAATATGACACAAGCACATATACATATCAAAATCCAAATGCAAACTTGGATGTTATTCGGCAGACAAACCGACAAAATCTACCTATGCAAGGGAAATGCAACTAATGCCGCATTTGTTGTAAGAGAATTGTTTACTAACTACTTTATATCAGATATTGGACGTGTGCCTTGGCAAGATGAAAAATTTAAGAAACGGTTATTTTATAACTTATTTAATTAATAACATTTTAACTTTTACAATTTAATAATAAAGTAACAACTTACCTTCAAGTTTCAGTTCTTTTCCTTTCCCCAAACAAATGCTATAGAAACGTCAAAAATATTTTAACGTTGTAAAAGTTTAAGTTTGTTTAAAGTGTGTATAATTATGTCTCAAAATTACTTTTTTAATAAAGAAAAGTGTTGTCGTGTTACATATTATGTCACATAAATTATGTAGACGCTGAACGTATGTATCTAAACCAATTCCAAGAAAGAAAGCAACCCGGTAAATCCATATTTAGAAAGCTCGTGTCTAATTTAAAGGATTATGGTATGTTTAAGCAACCTGGAAATACTGGCCAAACTCAACCCACAGAACATGTCTAATATGCTGTTTTACAATCAGTTATAGTATCCCTAGAAACACCATGTAGGCAGATTGAAATAAATACTGGTGTTGCTAAGTCAACGGCCCATCGTGTTTTAACAAAGAACAATTTTCGTCCGTCTAAATATAAAACTTGTCATGGTCTTGTACAAGGTGATAAAGTTAGACGTAGGACTTTTTGCAAGTGGTATACGAGAAAATGTGAGGAACAAATAAATTTCCCATCTAAAATAATTTGGACGGATGAAAGCATGGTGACCAACAATGGAATTTTTAACAGACATAATTCTCATTATTGGTCACACAAGAACCCACGATTAAAAACTTGTTCAAAACACCAATTAATATGTGGTGTGGAATATTTGGAAATAGAATTTTCGGGCCAGTTTTCTATCACGGCTCTCTCACTTCAGACCGGTATATCAACATACTGCAGCATAATTTTGGAAATGAATTCGATAATTTACCATTGCTGGAAATTCGTGGTTGTTGGTTTCAGCAAGATGGAGCTCCGGCACATAATGCGATGATCGTGAAAGATTATCTTACTGGACAGTTCTCAGGAAGATACATTGGGACTCAAAATGACATTTTGTGACCAGCGCGGTCTCCGGATATAACTCCACTGGATTTTCTCCTCTGGGGTTACATAAAAAACAAAGTGTACACTCAAAGTTTTCAAAATGAAGGACATTTACAAATACGTGTGAGAGAGGCATTCAACACAATTACCCCAAAAATGTTATACAGAGCTTTAGATGCAACAGTCAAACGAGCATATTGATGGTGATTTACTTAAACATTTGTTATAATTTATTAGTTATAATATTAATTACAATATTTTTGACGTTTCTATAGCATTTGTTTATTTATTGTCTGCCGTTACTATAAGTCAAAATCATAGCCTACTTATCAAAAAATGTCTTAATAGCGATAACTCATAGAGTTTCTGAGAGAAATACTAAATGTTATACATGGCTGAAAATGGAATTTTATGACAATTTCAAAAATGTACATATTTGATATTGCACTCATAAGAAAATCAAAAGTTTAACAATTTATTTCGAAAAGTAAGGACCTAATAAAAAAACTGGCAACATTGCTATGAAGTTCTCAAAAAAGTGTCTTAATAATGTACAACTTTCATTCGTCTAACTGTAACCGTATAAGCGTTATTTGCAAAAAACCATAACCACCCAATTCGGTTTTTTCCGAATATCTTCGTAACCATTCGGAATTTAGCCGGTGTAAAAACAGTTGATTAATTTGCTTTAATTGTGCAACTTTTCAATTTCGATTCGTTTCCAAACATTGGCGTTTTAAATAACATTAAATAGAAAATGAGAAATTTTGAACAAAAAAATTTTTTTTTCGGTTTTTACTTTTCATTTCAATTCTCAAATTGTCAATTTTATGGCAATTGGTTTTGTCGGTTCATATTAGAATACACTTTGCTTTGCAAATTAATAAACTGTTTTTATCCTGCTAAATTCCGAATGGTTACGAATATATCCGGAAAAACCCAAATTGGGTGGTTATGTTTTTTTGCAAATAATGCTTATACGGTTATAGTTAGACAAATGAAAATTTTACATTATTAAGACATTTTTTTGAGTACTTTATAGCAGTGTTGCCAGTTTTTTTGTTAGGTCCTTACTTTTTAAGATAAATTGTTAAGCTTTTGATTTTTATAATGAGTGTAGTATCGAATATGTACATTTTTGAAATCGTCATGAAATTCCCTTTTCAGCCATGTATAACATTTGGTATTTCTCTCAGAAACTCCATGAGTTATCGCCATTAACCCTTAACCGGTATCATCGGGTCCGTTCGGACCCCGGCGCCTCATATTATCGCAGTATTTTGGCTGAAAATGCACGTGCGCAGTGACGTTCTTGTGACTTCTCATAAAATAGTATCTTCAACATACACGTATGTTGACAGTGCGCCGAGATCCTCCGAAGTTTGTAGTTGTCGATTTTTGGGTCTGTTTGGACCCGACGATACTAGTAACGTCAGTTTTTTCTTGAGATGGATTTTATTGTTATTGATGGAAAACGTTATACTGAAGAAGAGGTAAGAAAAGAATTTTTACTTGATGATGATGGGGATATAAGTGATGCTCCAACTGATGATTCTGATCATGATTCTGAAGATGAATATGATATTGAGCCAGAGATTGTTGAAAATCAGGAAGAAATTGATATTGATACGAACATTGATGTTGCATCGTCTAGTAATATAGATGATATTCCCTCAACTATAACCCAACAGAGCGATGCTAGTAATAGAAATAAGTGTTATGTATACGGTAAAAACAGATACAAATGGTCAAAAATCCTTCTGTAGTTGGTCGTACCCGAGCTCATAATATCATTGTGCACATGCCAGGTCTAAAGCAGTATGCAAAAAATGTAGCTGAAAACACACCAATGGGATATTGGTCACTGCTTATAACTGATGATATGATAGATATTATAGTTGAATGCACAAATGAAACAATTTCTGATTTATCGTCTAACTATGGCCAAACATCCTCTTACGTGAATCATACTGACGCTGTTGAAATGAAGGCATTTTTAGGTTTATTATACCTTACATCAATATTTAAATCAAATCATGAAGACCTAGAGAGCCTATTCGCGACAGATGGCACTGGCAGAGATATATTTCGTGGCACAATGTCCCAGAAAAGATTTTCATTTTTATTAGTTGCTTTACGATTTGATCTCATGAGTACCAGAGACGAAAGGAAAACGGATAGATTATATCCTATAAGACAAATTTTTGACACCTTTATAGAAAATTGTAAGAAATGCTACAGTCCCGGAGAAAATCTTACCGTGGATGAGATGCTTGTGGGATTCCGCGGGAGGTGTGCATTTCGAGTGTATATGAAATGCAAACCTAACAAGTATGGACTGAAAATTATGTGCTTATGTGACTCTAAAACACATTACCTTTTGAATGCATTTGTATATACTGGAAAAGTTCAAACAACGCAACAGAATATACATAAACTATCAATCCCCACATCTACAGTGTTAACATTGATTGAACCAATCAAAAACACCAACAGAAATATCACAGGTGACAACTGGTTCACTTCTATACAATTAGTTGACGAACTTCAGAAAAACAAATTGACGTATCTTGGTACTATTCGTAAAGATAAGAGGGAAATACCAGAATATGTGAGACCAAAGAAAAACTCCAATAGATACATGTACTTTTGTTTTCACTGGTACTAAAACTCTGGTTTCTTATGTGCCAAAGCCAAACAAATATGTGTTATTACTTTCATCCATGCACCATGACAATAAAATAGACAAGATCTCAAATAAACCTGATCTCATATTAGACTACAATATGACTAAAGCAGGTGTAGATGCACTTGACCAGAAATGTGCTTCTTTCAATACTGGCCGAAGAACTAGAAGATGGCCTTGTGCAATTTGGTATGCCCTAATGAACATAGGTTCAGTCAATGCGTTTGTGTTATATAAAGCAGCTCCAAATAATGTGAACACGACATTATGCAGACGGGATTTTATTTTACAACTTGGTCGAATACTGATAGAACCCCATATGAAAAGAAGACTGGTTCAAACTAGATTACCTAGAGAAATTCCTTCAATAATACGGAAAATTCTTGGATTGACCGATACTCCTCAACAAGCCAATGTAGATAATCCCAATGAAAATGTAAATCCTCAACAAAGGAAACGACGTAGATGTTTCTTATGTCCTTCAAATAATGATAATAAACAACGCAACATATGCAGCAATTGTAAAAATCATGTTTGTAAAGGACATAGTTCCAACAAAATTGTTTGTTCCAAGTGCAATTGAACGTCATTGGACATATCGTTATATATGAAAAAAATATATAAATTTTGTTGAAAATCATGTTTTGTTTATTTATCTTTGCAGTTTGTGCCAAAAATTTTTGTAAAAATTTTGAGCTTAAGTTTTCTATTTCTTTGTCAACGTTACCAAGTGTTAGCCGAAAAATGCACCCGTTTTGTTTTTCACTTTCAAAATAAAACAAATTATAAAATATTGTTGTTTTTGTATATACAGCTTCTATTAATATCTCCGATGTCAAATTCAAGCACAAATAGTTAAATATGTAAAATGTATAACTGTCATTTTAGTGTTTAAAAATCGGGTCGAAATGACCCGACGATACTACTTACGATGCTAAAAATCACGATACCGGTTAAGGGTTAAGACATTTTTTGAGTAGTAGGCCATGCTTTGACTTATAGTAACGGCAGACAATCAATAAACAAATGCTATAGAAACGTCAAAAATATTTTAACGTTGTAAAAGTTTAAGTTTGTTTAAAGTGTGTATAATTGTGGCTCAAAATTCCTTTTCCGATGAAGAAAAATTTGATATGTAGTCGTGTTACATATTATGTCACATAAATTGTGTAGACGCTGAACGTATGTATCTAAACCAATTCCCAGAAAGGAAGCGGTCCGGTAAATCCATATTTAGAAAGCTCGTGTCTAATTTGAAGGATTATGGTTTGTTTAAGCAACCTGGAAATACTCGCCAAAAGAAGCCCACAGAAGATGTCCAATATGCTGTTTTACAATCAGTTATAGTAACCCCAGAAACATCATGTAGGCAGATTGAAATAAATACTGGCGTTGCTAAGTCAACGGCCCATCGTGTTTTAACAAAGAACAATTTTTGTCCGTCTAAATATAAAGTTTGTCATGGTGTTGTACAAGGTGATAAAGTTAGACGTAGGACTTTTGCAAGTAGTATACGAGAAAATGTGAGAACAAATAAATTTCCCATCTAAAATAATTTGGACGGATGAAAGCATGGTGACCAACAATAGAATTTTTAACCGACACAATTCTCATTATTGGTCACAAAAGAACCCACGATTAAAAAAATTTTTAAGACACCAATTAATATGGGGTGTGGAATATTTGGAAATAGAATTTTCGGACCAGTTTTCTATCACGGCTCTCTCACTTCAGACCGGTATATCAACATACTGCAGCATAATTTTGGAAATGAATTCGATAATTTACCATTGCTAGAAATTCGTGACTGTTGGTTTCAGCAAGATGGAGTTCCGGCACATAATGCGAAGATCGTGAAAGATTATCTTACTGGAAGTTCCCAAGAATATGCATTGGGACTCAAAATGACATTTTGTGACCAGCGCGGTCTCGGATATAATTCCATTAGATTTTTTCCTCTGGGGTTACATAAAAACAAAGTGTACACTCAAAGTTTTGAAAATGAAGAACAATTACAAATATGTGTGAGAGATGCATTCAACACGATTACCCCAGAAATGTTAAACAGAGCTTTAGATGCAACGGTCAAACGAGCATATTTATGGTGATTTATTTAAACATTTGTAATAATTTATTAGTTATAATATTAATTACAATATTTTTGACGTTTCTATAGCATTTGTTTATTTATTGTCTGCCGTTACTATAAGTCAAAATCATAGCCTACTTATCAAAAAATGTCTTAATAGCGATAACTCAGGGTTTCGGAGAGAAATACCAAATGTTATACATGGCAGAAAAGGGAATTTTATGACGATTTCAAAATGTACATATTTGATATTGCACTCATAAGAAAATCAAAGTTTAACAATTTATCTCGATAGGTAAGGACCTAACAAAAAAACTGGCAACACTGCTATGAAGTTCTCAAAAAAGTGTCTTAATAATGTAAAACTTTCATTCGTCTAACTGTAACCGTATAAGCGTTATTTGCAAAAAACCATAACCACCCAATTCGGTTTTTTCCGAATATCTTCGCAACCATTCGGAATTTAGCCGGTATAAAAACAGTTTATTAATTTGCTTTAATTGTGCAACTTTTTAATTTCGATTCGTTTTCAAACATTGGCGTTTTAAATAACATTAAATAGAAAATGTGAAATTTTGGACAAGAAATATTTTTTTTTTTGGTTTTTACTTTTCATTTCAATTCTTAAATTTTCAATTTTATGGCAATTGGTTTTGTCGGTTCATATTAAAATACAATTTGCTTTTTATTAAACTTGGTCTTCAGTTTTGACATTATTTGTATATGTACAGACTGTCCCACATAAGGATGAACAGCATGGGGATCTCGGAAACGGTAATAGATACAAAATCGTTTAAATTAGAAAAAAGTTGCGCAATTTAAAGCAAATTAATAAACTGTTTTTATCCTTGCTAAATTCCGAATGGTTACGAATATATCCGGAAAAACCCAAGTTGGGTGGTTATGGTTTTTTGCAAATAATGCTTATACGGTTACAGTTAGACAAATGAAAATTTTACATTATTAAGACACTTTTTTGAGAACTTTATAGCAGTGTTGCCAGTTTTTTTGTTAGGTTTTTACTTTTAGAGATAAATTGTTAAGCTTTTGATTTTTTTAATGAGTGTAGTATCGAATATGTACATTTTTGAAATCGTCATAAAATTTCCTTTTCAGCCATGTATAACATTTGGTATTTCTCTCAGAAACTCCATGAGTTATCGCCATTTTTTGATAGTAGCCCATGATTTTGACTTATAGTAACGGCAGACAATCAATAAACAAATGCTATAGAAACGTCAAATATATATTAACGTTGTAAAAGTTTAAGTTTGTTTAAAGTGTGTATAATTATGGCTCAAAATTCCTTTTTTAATGAAGAAAAATTTGACATGTTGTCGTGTTACATATTATGTCACAAAAAGACGCTGAACGTATGTATCTAAACCAATTCCCAGAAAGGAAGCAGCCCGGTAAATCCATATTTAGAAAGCTCGTGTCTAATTTGAAGGATTATGGTTTGTTTAAGCAACCTGGAAATACTCGCCAAAAGAAGGCCACAGAAGATGTCTAATATGCTATTTTACAATCAGTTATTGTAACCCCAGAAACATCATGGAGGCAGATTGAAATAAATACTGGCGTTGCTAAGTCAACGGCCCATCGTGTTTTAACAAAGAACAATTTTCGTCCGTCTAAATATAAAGTTTGTCATGGTCTTGCACAAGGTAATAAAGTAAGACGTAGGACTTTTTGCGAGTGGCATACGAGAAAATGTGAGGAACAAATAAATTTCCCATCTAAAATAATTTGGACGGATGAAAGCATGGTGACCAACAATGGAATTTTTAACCAACACAATTCTCATTATTGGTCACAAAAAACTCCCACGATTAAAAAATTTTTAAGACACCAATTAATATGGGGTGTAGAATATTTGGAAATAGAATTTTCGGACCAGTTTTCTATCACAGCTCTCTTACTTCAGACCGGTATATCAACATACTGCAGCATAATTTTGGAAATGAATTCGATAATTTACCATTGCTGCAAATTCGTGACTGTTGGTTTCAGCAAGATGGAGCTCCGGCACATAATGCGAAGATCGTGAAAGATTATCTTACTGGACAGTTCCCAGGAAGATGCATTGGGACTCAAAATGATATTTTGTGACCAGCGCGGTCTCCGGATATAACTCCATTAGATTTTTTCCTCTGGGGTTACATAAAAAACAAAGTGTACACTCCAAGTTTTGAAAATGAAGAACAATTACAAATATGTGTGAGAGATGCATTCAACACGATTACCCCAGAAATGTTAAACAGAGCTTTAGATGCAACGGTCAAACGAGCATATTTATGGTGATTTATTTAAACATTTGTTATAATTTATTAGTTATAATATTAATTACAATATTTTTGACGTTTCTATAGCATTTGTTTATTTATTGTCTGCCGTTACTATACGTCAAAATCATGGCCTACTTATCAAAAAATGTCATAGAGTTTCTGAGAGAAATACCAAATGTTATACACGGCTGAAAAGGGAATTTTATGACGATTTCAAAAATGTACATATTTGATACTGCACTCATAAGAAAATCAAAAGTTTAACAATTTATTTCGAAAAGTAAGGACCTAATAAAAAAAACTGGCAACATTGCTATGAAGTTCTCAAAAAAGTGTCTTAATAATGTACAACTTTCATTCGTCTAACTGTAACCGTATAAGCGTTATTTGCAAAAAACCATAACCACCCAATTCGGTTTTTTTCCGAATATCTTCGTAACCATTCGGAATTTAACCGGTGTAAAAACAGTTTATTAATTTGCTTTAAATTGTGCAACTTTTTTCTAATTTAAGTGATTTTGTATCTATTACCGTTTCCGAGATCCCCATGCTGTTCATTCTTATGTGGGACAGCTTATATATTCCACCAAACACTATTATTTTATCATTTACACTACGTAGACAGGAATACAAAATTTAGTTTTAAATTAAAGAGTCTTTTTATCAACCGTTTTCAAAATGATCTACATTTTTATCTCAATTTTCTCGAATGTGAATTCTGAATTACAAATTTACGTTACATTTAACAGTTTTTCCAATATTCAATTCAAAATTTGAATTTTGTGCGAATTATTGATGCAATAAAATTCGGACCTGTCAAATGTAATTCAACTTGGATTACGGCAACAAATAAAAGTTTTATCACACTGCCCAATAAATTGTTCACTTACTTTCAAATGCACGCCGCATATTTACGTAAATAATGTGTAGCAGCTACATTAACATATTCAAACCGAAATAAAACAGCTGGAGCTGCATTATACAATACACAAGACGTAAGTTTGAAAAATAAGTTTTGTAAGATATAGGAAGCTGTAAAAGTTCAAAAATCCGGCAAATATGTAGTTTGCGTCCTGCCTCGTTTCTATACCGGATACCACACAACTTACATAACGAGTTTTTAACGATTTTAGTTCAAACAACTATCGGTCAAAAACTTTACAAAATCATAACGCGCTTCAGTCCAATTATTTTACCTGATTTTCCTTCCTCTATACGATTTAATTTCAAACACATTTTCTAATCACGTATTTCAGTAATTATTTCCGTTTCAATCAATGTTTACTCTGAAGTTATTGTAAAAAGAGATAAATTGAATTCAATTAGATTGTCATTAATTTCGAAAATTTATATAATGAAATTTGAGCAACTTCTCTCAACAGCTTGAAAATTAATCAAAATGTAAACTGATAGTCAATTTATGTATCGTTAAAGATGCACCATTTTCTTGTAATGGTAAAATTTGGATTATTTATTCGAGTGTTATATATTTGGTACGTAACCGCCGAGCGAACCGCACGTAATTGAATTAAGATAAAAAATTACATCCTTATGCATGCGTGATGGGGTTTCTTAACGATCTGGCGTTAAAATCTCTCATTATTAAATATTTGTGATACTTGATTGTTTTTAAAATATATTAGTAAATAATTTGATTTTAGGATATTAATGATCTTGCTTAAGTTTACTATCGATTTTTCGATTTGATATCATTAAAATTGTTGGTTTATGGTTGATTCTTAACGTTATCTGGAGGAGGCCCGTAACTGGGTTCCATTGAAGAGAAAATATAGTTAATAATTACTAATTTTTGCTGACGTATATACAGTGCGTTTCTGAAAATGGGGGCCACTTTTTCTATTAGACTCAATAGATAGCGTCACAGGTGCCGCAGATTAGGGATTTTGCATGTGGCAACGCTGCCATTTCTTGTATCTAAAATGTAAATAAAGTTGCCTCGCTGCTTCCATAGGGACCTGTTTTTCAATTACGTTGCCATATTGTGCAAGAAATCCAGTGAATTCTTACCAAACAACGACATCTGTTTTTGAAAATTGTAAAAGTGACCCCTATTTTTAGAAACGCATTGTAACTCTGTAAGAATGAGATTTTCGCGTGCTATGATAATGTATTTCATCACAACATATGAAAAAACGCCATTGATTATGCGTCAATTTGTATATAAATATTAAAATGTTATTAACAATTCTACGTCTAATAGGTAAAAAATTTATAGTTTGTGTAAGTTTACAATGGGAGTTTTTTGTACGATAACAACGTAAAATCACTCGCAACCAGAAAAAAAATGGAACTACAGTAATCAAAATGTGATTGTATAATTGTTTTATAAATTATGGTTATACTCCAAACTGACAAATATTTTCTTAAACGAGCAAGAAACCCAATTTTTGCAATTTTTTTTATTGTACATTCAACATGGCTATGAAATTTTAAATGGTTATCTATAGTAACCCCCAAGTGTTTAATTTAATCAACAATTTCAATTTTGAATTTTCAAATTAAATTTTAATAATATTTTCTAAGGACTATTAATAATGTTTTGGCTGCAAGAATCATACATTTAGTTTTCTTTATTTAATTTTAATTTATTCATAACTAACCATTTAGCAAAACATTTGAGATCTTTGTTTATAGTTTTAGAAAATTGTTCTAAGTTGTTACCGGAAACCAAAATTAATGTATCATTTGCAAATAACGTAACAGTTGATGTTTTAATGTAATTACTTATGTCGTTCATGTAAATATTAAACAACAAAGGACCTCAAACGGTGCCTTGAGGAACACAATATTCACATTTTATTCGATCAGATGTTATAGAATCGTATTTCGTGTACTGATAACTATCAGTTAAATAATATTGAATCCATTGTAACGTCACTGTTCTTGTAATTCTATAACAATAAAGTTTATGTAACAAATCTGACTTATCAACTGTTTCAAAAGCTCGACTCAAATCAACGAAAACTGCAATAGTTATCTAAATCCATTTCTCTTTTCTACTCAGTTGCCACTAGTTGAATGACACTGTCTAAATCCATGAATAACCCAGAGTGTTCAAAATATTTAACAACTTGCCTGTGTGTACAGTAATCTCTAAAATCTTATTTTTTCTAATATTTTTACTAATCAATTCATTAATCATTATTTTTATGAAACTGTCATTGTTACTTTTGTTTGAAAATGAATAATGTAAATGTTTTCTTTAACCAAAAGTAAAGAAAGTGTTTAAATATGTTATTTATTTATACAACAAATCAACCTTGAAGCAAATGCTTTGCCAAGACGAACCAATCCACTATTGCACGCGGTTTTGTCACCACACTATACAGGTTTAGACTGATCTTACATAACACTTACATCACAATACAATATTTAAAATGTACCATACAAATAAATAAATCAACGTATTTTTTGGTGCCCAAACAGGGACTTGGTAATTTGGTGCAACTCTAATTGCAATCGAATATTGAAGTCGTTCAGTCAGATTTGATAATTACAAATATCAAATTATAAAACACATCGCAATTATAATTGCAAATCCCAAATATTTGAAGAGGCTTAATTGCGATGGAATTATTTGTTATTACGGATGATCGTGATTATCGAACAACAAAGCGGAGTTTGTCGTTTCTTTTAAATAATGTAAAAATGCTGCAAAATACAACTACTTTGAGTCAAATCAAACCGTTAAATTTTAAAATTGGCAAAACGATCCAACGGTTACATACATTTTTAACAAATCCAAGCTTCAATGTCACCTAAGAAATAGAAGATGAGTTTGAGGATGTCAATACAGCACGCTTAGAAATCAAAATGACCCTTATTAGTCGTTTAGATTCTATCAAAAACCATCAATTTAAAAAGCAAAACAAATTACAAAATTTTAACAACTGTGTGAAAAATTGATTCATTACGTTTCAATGAGAAAGTCGAAGAATGGATAATATTTCGCGACCTCCACAATTCACTTCAGTTCACTTCAATCCAAAAATTAGCCAAGTTAGAAAATTTTTATGTCTAAAGTCGCTGGTTGTTGGAGATGCATCCTCTGTGATTAAATCAGTTCCCATAACAGCGGAAAATTATGACCAATTGACAAAAAGATTCAATAAACCTTTTTTAATTATTCGTTCAATTATTAGAAATTTACTCAATTGTGAATCGGTAAGTGAAATTTTTTCCTACTTAAAAGATTTTGCTTCAAACTTTCACAAAATTATTCAAATGTTAGATTTATTGGGTGAGTACCCGTCGTCTCGTGATCATTGGATTATTTCACTATTGATCAAAAAATTTAATAAAAGTTTAAAATGGGAGTGGGCTAATAAACTAGCACTCATAAATAAGCCCGATTTAAATCAACCTAATTTGAGATAAAAAACAATTTACGATGATCACAGTAGTCATATCACACAAAAATGCTAATAATCTGACAAATTTCAAATCAAATAAAGCAATTGGCGTTGTTCTAATCAATATGCAACGGTGCGCCAATGATGTCATTATAACCTATAGTTGGTAATACAAGTACTCGTGTTTAATCTACAGAAATATAAATTGAGTTATGTAAGTGGTTAATTCTTAACTGTAAAATTGTAGTTTCCAATGCAATTGTAATTATACAGAAACAACGCATTCCGAATGGATCCACCCGCAATCCGGGTACCGATAAAGAAAAAAAACCTATAATCGGTGGGTTAATGATGTATTTTCAAATTATTTACCCTGCAAATTAAAAAGTCTGGAACACAAAATCACTATGAGCTGAAGGAACGTTTGTCTCGACAACTCTCGATTGCTGGCGCTTGAGGTCTGTTATGCAGAAATACAACACTCCCGAAATAATAAATTAAAGCCAAGACCTTTGAGATGAATGTTGGTGGTTACGATAGGGATTGACAAAATTTTGGGATAGTCCAGTTGATTAGGCGATTGTAACAATTCCCCAGTTTAACTGTATCTCGCTCGTTTTCTACAAAGAACATCTACGGCTAGCAACCCTGGAGGAAACGCAAGAACTTGGCCGCTTTGTCAAATAGCAGTTGCCATTATGGTAACCAGAACATCGTAGTAATGAGAAAATAGAAAAAACACATCCAAAAAGAAGACAATAGCAAAGGAAAACACAAAAAAAGCTTTCTTAAAAGAAAGATGTGTATTATAATTATGAAAGGTGGGTATAATTTTCTTTTACCTGCAGAAGCTTCACCACAATTTCCGATGTTTCCTTTAAACTATTGTGCTCTGGTATTGACTATTTTGAGAAAATCAACTCTAATAATTTTCGATGGTACTGGAATAAGCTGGCAAAACACTGACACGCAAATGACGCCACCCTTAGGAAGATGAATAACGGAAATTAAAAGGAAAGAAAATCCCCAAATTGGATAACAGTCAAAGTTGGTTTAGAGCGGAAAGTTTTAAAACCAATCATGCAAGCATCATTCTACTCTAGTATGAAAGGTTGCCTATACGACTGGTGTACTTTATTCTGTTTTTAGCAAAAACTTGCATGTCTAACGTTACAAAAGTCTTGGTAGATTTCTTCAACATATAGTGCTACAAATATCATTTTAAAACAAACCTTGGCCTCTGTTCACACTCCAAGTATATTAGAACCTGATTTTCTCTTCAGGACCGATGGTAAGCGTCTTGATTGGTTAACATTAATCCTTTGGAAAAATGGCCGTCATCAGTTTGGGACTTTACTTGTGTGGCCATACATTAAAAACAGTAACCTAAACTCAAGATCACATCAGCAGCATCTTTGAAAAAACGCAAAAATACTGAAATTAAAAAAATATGAATTTGTTGCTTTCGCCGTAGAAGCGATGGAACCTAGAGTAAAGAAAGCTAAAAATCTGTTGCATCAAACCAGTATCTCACTTCATGTTAAAAACTGCCATTCCTCAATCTAAAATGTACTTGCAGCAGCAGATTTGCTTGCCGATTCAAAGAGGAAGTGTTTTTGGAACAATGCTACTAGATTCCGAAATGGAAGAAATCGTATATTTGTATTCAATTTTATTCATAATGCATTTCTCATTTTTCTTAATATATTAAATAAATAAATTATGTAATAAATATAGAATGTAGATCTAATCCAAAAATACTTACTCTAAAATTTAACAATATCTTAGAAACTCACACTACCAATGCCACGGGACTCCAAAATGGAAGAAATATTTTATTTGTAGTCAATATATTTAAAATGCATTTATTGATATATTATAGTACATTATATTATAAGTGAGAGAAATTCATCATTATAAATGCAAGTTAGAATTTGAATAATTCTCACGAGCTTTATAATGGCATTTTTCACGCTTCTGATATAAAACATTTTATCTTAAACCAGCAGTTTTTGTAACTCGTAACAGATTGAAGTTACTTTTGCGAAAAAAATTTATCTATTTGCATTTTTAAACAATTTAGTCACAAGTGACCAATTTTAGTTATTAAAATTAGTGACTAAAATGCATCAAAATCTGCTGCTGTAAGATAAAATTTATTATGTAACAAATATAGAATGTACATCTAATCCAAAAAAACTTACTCTAAAATTTAAGAATATCTTAGGAAGATTGTATTCACACTTTCAATGCCACGAAATTCCGGAATGAAAGAAATATTTTATTTGTAGTCAATTTTATTTAAAATGCTTTTATTATTTTTCTTGATATATTAAATTTATTATGTAATAAATATAGAACGTAGATCTATGTTAATATAAAAAAATACATATTTAAAATTTAACAATATTTTAGGAAGATTCTATTCACATTCCCAATGCAACGAGATTCCGGAATAAAAAAATATTTTATTTGTATTCGATTTTATTTAAAATGCATTTTTATTTTTCTTGATATACTAAATTTATTATGTAATAAACATAGAATGTAGAACTAATCAAGGGTTCTTACTCTAAAATTTAAGAATACCTTAGGAAGTTTCTATTCACACTCCCAATGCCACGAGATTCCGAAATGGAAAAAAAATTTATTTGAAATACATTTATTATTTTTCTTGATATATTAACTTTATTATGTAATAAATATAGTAAGTAGATCTAATCAAAAAATTCTTACTTGAAAGTTTAAGCATATCCTATAAAAATTTTATTCACTCTTTCAATGCCACAAGATTCCAGAATGAAAGAAATATTTTATTTGTAGTCAATTTTATTGAAAATGCATTTATTATTTTCCTTGATTTATTAAATTTATTATGTAATAAATATAGAACGTAGATCTAATCAAAAAATACTTACTCTAAAATTTAACAATATATTAGTAAGATTCTATTCACACTTCCAATGCCACGAGATTTTGGAATGGAGAAATATTTTATTTATAGTCAATCTATCTTAAATGCATTTATTATTTTTTTTGAAGTATTAAATTTATTATGTATCAAATATAGAATGTAGATCTAATTAAAAGATACTTACTCTAAAATATAAACATATCTTAGAAATATCCTATTCACACTCCCAATGTCAGAGCCTCCAGAATGGAAGAAATATTTTATTTGTAGTCAATTTTATTTAAAATGCTTTTATTATTTTTCTTGATATATTAATCTTATTATGTAATAAATATAGAACGTAGATCTAATCAACAAATGCTTACTCTAAAATTTAGCAATATCTTAAGGGGATTTTATTTATATTCCCAAAGCTACGAGATTCGGAATGGAAAAAATATTTTATTTGTAGTCTACTTTATTTTAAATGCATTTATTATTTTTTTAATTTATTAAATTTATTATGTAATAAATCTGAGATTTCGAAATGAAAGAAATATTTTATTTATAGACAATTTTATTTAAAATGCATTTATTAATTTTCTTGATTTATTAAAATTATTATGTAATAAATATAGAATGTAAATCTAATCAAAAATATTTGTTCTAAAATTTAACAATATCTTAGGAATCTATTCATATTCCCAATGCCACAAGATTCCGGAATGGAAGAAATATTTAATTTCTAGTCAACTTTATTTAAAATGCATTTGTTATTTTTTTTTTGATATATTAAATTTATTATGTAATAAATATGGAATGTAAATCTAATAAAAAAACTTTTTACTCTAAAATTTGAAAATTTCTTAGGAAGATTCTATTCACTCTTCCAATGCCACGAGATTCCGGAATGGAAAAATATTTTATTTATAGTCAATTGATTTAAAATCCATTTATTATTTTTTTGATGTATTAAATTTATTATGTAACAAATAAAGAATGTAGATCTAATTAAAAGATACTTACTCTAAAATGTAAACATATCTTCGGAAGATTCAATTCACATTTTCAATGCCACGAGACTCCGGAATGGAAGAGATATTTTATTTGTAGTCAATTTTATTTAAAATGCTTCTATTATTTTTCTTGATATATTAATCTTATTATGTAATAAATATAGGACGTAGATCTAATCAACAAATACTTACTCTAAAATTTAGCAATATTTTATGGGGATTTGATTTACATTCCCAATGCTACGAGATTCCGGAATGGAAAAAATATTTTATTTGTAGTCAACTTTATTTTAAATGCATTTATTATTTTTTTTATTTATTATATAATAAATATGAAATACTTACTCTAAAATTTTAAAATATCTTAGAAACTCACACTACCAATGCCACGGGACTCCGAAATGGAAGAAATATTTTATTTGTAGTCAATATATTTAAAATGCATTTATTGATATATTATAGTACATTATATTATAAGTGAGAGAATTCATCATTATAAATGCAAGTTAGAATTTGAATAATTCTCACGAGCTTTATAATGGCATTTTCACGCTTCTGATATAAAACATTTTATCTTAAACTAGCAGTTTTTGTAACTCGTAACAGATTGAAGTTACTTTTGCGAAAAAATTTATCTATTTGCATTTTTAAACAATTTAATCACAAGTGACCAATATTCTATTTTAGTTATTAAAATTAGTGACTAAAATGCATCAAAATCTGCTGCTGTAAGATAGAATTTATTATGTAACAAATATAGAATGTACATCTAATCCAAAAAAAACTTACTCTAAAATTTAAGAATATCTTAGGAAGATTGTATTCACACTTTCAATGCCACGAAATTCCGGAATGAAAGAAATATTTTATTTGTAGTCAATTTTATTTAAAATCCTTTTATTATTTTTCTTGATATATTAAATTTATTATGTAATAAATATAGAACGTAGATCTAATCAAAAATACTTACTCTAAAATTTAAGAGACTCGAAATGAAAGAAATATTTATTTATACAAAATGTATTTCTTACTTTTCTAGATATATTAAATTTATTATGTAATAAATATAAAACGTCGATCTATATTAATATAAAAAATACTTATTCAAAAATTTAACAATATTTTAGGAAGATTCTATTCACATTCCCAATGCAACGAGATTCCGGAATAAAAAAGTATTTTATTTGTATTCGATTTTATTTAAATTGCTTTTATTATTTTTCTTGATATATTAAATTTATTATGTAATAAATATAGAACGTAGATCTAATCAAAAAATACTTACTCTAAAATTTAAGAGACTCCGAAATGAAAGAAATATTTATTTATACAAAATGTATTTCTTACTTTTCTAGATATATTAAATTTATTATGTAATAAATATAAAACGTCGATCTATATTAATATAAAAAAATACTTATTCAAAATTTAACAATATTTTAGGAAGATTCTATTCACATTCCCAATGCAACGAGATTCCGGAATAAAAAAAAAGTATTTTATTTGTATTCGATTTTATTTAAATTGCTTTTATTAATTTTCTTGATTTATTAAAATTATTATGTAATAAATATAGAATGTAAATCTAATCAAAAAATATTTGTTCTAAAATTTAACAATATCTTAGGAATCTATTCATATTCCCAATGCCACAAGATTCCGGAATGGAAGAAATATTTAATTTCTAGTCAACTTTATTTAAAATGCATTTATTATTTTTTTTTGATATATTAAATTTATTATGTAATAAATATGGAATGTAAATCTAATAAAAAACTTTTTACTCTAAAATTTGAAAATTTCTTAGGAAGATTCTATTCACTCTTCCAATGCCACGAGATTCCGGAATGGAGAAATATTTTGTTTATAGTCAATCTATTTAAAATTCATTTATTATTTTTCTTGATGTATTAAATTTATTATGTAACATTTATAAAATGTAGATCTAATCAAAAATATTTACTCTAAAATGTAAACATATCTTCGGAATATTCAATTCACATTCTCAATGCCACGAGACTCCGGAATGGAAGAAATATTTAATTTCTAGTCAATTTTATTTCTAATGCATTTATTATTTTTTTTTGATATATTAAATTTATTATGTAATAAATATGGAATGTAAATCTAATAAAAAAAATGTTTACTCTAAAATTTAAAATTTCTTAGGAAGATTTTATTCATACTCCCAATACACGAGATTCGGAATAGAAAAAATATTTTATTTTTAGTCAATTTTATTTAAAATGCATTTATTATTTTCTTGATATATTAAAGTTTTATGTAATAAATATTGAACGTAGATCTAATCAAAAATACTTACTTTAAAATTTAAGGATATTTTAGGAAAATTCTATTTACACTTTCAATGCCACAAGCTTCCAATTTTTTTTTTTATTCTGTTCGCTTACAATCTGTCTTTTTTTTTACACAATAAATAATTTATATAAGAAACTTAACAAAACATAATAGCTTGCAGGATTACTTCCAATGAAGCTTACTCTAAAATATAAACACATCTTAGGAAGATCCTATTCACACTACCAATGCCTCGAGGCTCCGGAGTTGAAGAAATATTTTATTTATAGCCAATTTTATTTAAAATGTTTTTATTATTTTTTTTGATATATTAATCTTATTACGTAATAAATATAGAACGTAGATTTAATCAACAAATGCTTATTCTAAAATTTAGCAATATCTTAGGGAGATTTTATTTACATTCCCAGTGCTACAAGATTCCGGAATGGAAGAAATATTTTATTTGTAGTCAACTTTATTTTAAATGCGTTTATTATTTTTCTCGATTTATTAAATTTATTATGTAATAAATATAGAACGTAGATCTTAATAAAAAAAACTTACTATAAAATTTAACAATATATTAGGAAGATTCTATTCATTTTTCCAATGCCACGAGATTCCGGAATGGAAAAATATTTTATTTATAGTCAATCTATTAAAAATCCATTTATTATTTTTTTTGATGTATTAAATTTATTATGTAACAAACAAAGAATGTAGATCTAATTAAAAGATACTTACTCTAAAATGTAAACATATCTTCGGAAGATTCAATTCACATTTTCAATGCCACGAGACTCCGGAATTGAAGAGATATTTTATTTGTAGTCAATTTTATTTAAAATGCTTTTATTATTTTTCTTGATATATTAATCTTATTATGTAATAAATATAGGACGTAGATCTAATCAACAAATACTTACTCTAAAATTTAGCAATATCTTATGGGGATTTGATTTACATTCCCAATGCTACGAGATTCCGGAATGGAAAAAATATTTTATTTGTAGCCAACTTTACTTTAAATGCATTTATTATTTTTTTTATTTATTATATAATAAATATAAAATGTAGATCTAATAAAATAATTCTTACTTTAAAATTTAACAATATCTTAGAAAGATTTTATTCACACTCCCAATGAGACGAGATTCCGAAACGAAAGAAATATTTTATTTATAGACAATTTTATTTAAAATGTTTTTATTATTTTTTTGATATATTAATCTTATTACGTAATAAATATAGAACGTAGATCTAATCAACAAATGCTTATTCTAAAATTTAGCAATATCTTAGGGAGATTTTATTTACATTCCCAGTGCTACAAGATTCCGGAGTGGAAGAAATATTTTATTTGTAGTCAACTTTATTTTAAATGCGTTTATTATTTTTTTTTAATTTTCGTCTATAATACGTTTATTAATGTTTCTCAGTCCGAGTCGTTTATAGCTATCTATAAGAGTACACTGTACTTTAATAGATTTAGGATAATTTTCATTTGTATGGTTGGTAGTGCTAGTTCGAGATGATGAAGTTGTCATCTGACAAGTCAACATCGGGTAAATTATTTTAAGTAAATAAGTAATTGTAATTGCACGGAAGTAATTGTAATTTTACGTAAGTAATTGTAATTTTATGTTACATACTATAAATAAGACATACACTTAGGTACAGTCGAATTAATCATTGTTTTTTATTTCATTTTCTAGTACTCGAAAGACAAGTTCTGTTATTTAAAAGGACGAAATGGTGACAATACCAAATATTGTAGGTGCCTCAAAACGGCAATATGACGCATCCAAGTTCACAAATTTCAAGAAATTGGTAATCCCCATGTGACCACCTACATTATTTATAATTGAAAATGATAATACAGTATTTTTTACTTTTGTTATTGAATAGGTAGGTAGGTACTTGTGAACTTATGAATTATTTGAAATAAAATTATAGTAAATATTTGTGGATTTATTACAATTTCTTAATCTACTCATAAGGTATTACCTTTATAATGAATGGTATTAGATATTACAAGGTGTTTTCAACGTACGACCCCAACTACTCAAGTGTTATGAGTGTTGCAGAGAGCTTGAGTCTCAAATTCCCTAAATTTTAAATAGTAGAAGTTCGTTAGTTACCTAGTTTACATCGAGCTGCATACGTATTTCATTATTTTGTGACAAAAATAACGCAATAGTGTACATACGAACAAACGGTTATAATTTATTATAAAGAAGTGAAAAATTTAATTATTTTTGCTACATGGACATGTGTTGTAAACATTGATGGTCACATTTGCTGTATCGTGTGCTTGGACATTTATGCTTGGAACATTGCTATTATTGTGGACCGTAACAGTTTCATTACTTCCATAATTAAACTGCAGAGATGGATTTTCCTCCCTGGAAGGTCCAGGTAAGGAAACGTCAGTATATTGTGGTCGAAGCATTTGTGATACATCAATTTTGTTCTTTAGGGATGCATCGACGTAACTTTCTGCTACAGCACTCGACTTCCAACCTCCGTGCCTCTTAATAGTCAGCAAATCACCTCCACGGTTAGCCAAATGAGTCACACTAGATCACCTGAAACAGTGTCCAGTATAAAGCTCTGGATTGGGTAACCGAAGGAAACTGGCAATTTCTTTGCAAATAGCCCCCATCCTATTAATGCCAATAGGACTATTTATGCATTTGCCACTTCTATAGGTCAGGAAAACCGCCGGTGAGTCACTTTTGTGGTCTTAATTGATAATATTCTTTTATCAGTGCAATCCATGTTCCCTCTGTGATTGCAAACAATCGGGGCTTATTGTTTTTTGTTTTAGGCACTGAAATTGTCACCAATTTGGACTTAAATTCAATGTCATCCACACTCATGTTGGCGAGTTCCTCGCGTCTTAAAGCCCCATTGTAGCCAATAATTAAGATCACCTAAAAATATTATGGGATTTATGGATATATCTGGAAGAATTATACCACATACTTTCATTGCAAGGTATTTCTGATTTTCTGCGTCACAAATAAATTTATTTATGTCATACTCTTCCAGGATCTTAGATTTCTTTGGTACATAGCCTTGGGACGTCCTTTTCAGGAGAGCTTGCAATTTTGCATAGTTTGAAATGTCAATGCTCATATTAATTGATAAACACGACCGCAACATTGAGTAAATAGTCCACAGGGTAGATGGTTTATATTTTTGCCGCTGGGACTCGAAGTATGCCAAGAGAACATTTTCTGAGATGGTTTGAATTTTATTTTCCTTGCGCCAATCTTCAAACTTTGCGAATTGTTTTTTGTATGTCGCTTCCGACTTGTCGGGTAACAAATTTTGGGTGGTTGCTTCAGCAATTTGCCGAATTTCGGGCGGAGTGCAAACAAAATCTCTTCACTCATTATTAACAGTAAGTAACAATAATTTATAATAATTTTTGTTTGAAATGACAAAACACGAAATTTAAATTAAATTTTAAAATAAAGTTGGCGGGGAGCATTACCAACCAACACAAAATTCCCTAGACCTAAAAAAAATTTTTTTCTATTAAAATAGGAAAAAAAGGTGCGCAAATTAGAAAAATAGCATAAACAACTCGTTTTATAATAGCATTGGCGCACTTGTCCCATGAAACTCGCCTTCGGCTCGTTTTCTACACCTGGGACGCGTGCGCCAATTCATCCCTTATAAAACTTGTTATTTAATATACTATTTCTCGATTTATTAAATTTATTATGTAATAAATATAGAACGTAGATCTTAATAAAAAAATACTTACTATAAAATTTAACAATATATTAGGAAGATTCTATTCATTTTCCAATGCCACGAGATTCCGGAATGGAAAAATATTTTATTTATAGTCAATCTATTTAAAATCCATTTATTATCTTTTTGATGTATTAAATTTATTATGTAACAAATAAAGAATGTAGATCTAATTAAAAAGATACTTACTCTGAAATGTAAACATATCTTCGGAAGATTCAATTCACATTTTCAATGCCACGAGACTCGGAATGGAAGAGATATTTTATTTGTAGTCAATTTTATTTAAAATGCTTCTATTATTTTTCTTGATATATTAATCTTATTATGTAATAAATATAGGACGTAGATCTAATCAACAAATACTTACTCTAAAATTTAGCAATATCTTATGGGGATTTGATTTACATTCCCAATGCTACGAGATTCCGGAATGGAAAAAACATTTTATTTGTAGTCAACTTTATTTTAAATGCATTTATTATTTTTTTTTTATTTATTATATAATAAATATGAAATACTTACTCTAAAATTTAACAATATCTTAGAAACTCACACTACCAATGCCACGGGACTCCGAAATGGAAGAAATATTTTATTTATAGTCAATATATTTAAAATGCATTTATTGATATATTATAGTACATTATATTATAAGTGAGAGAAATTCATCATTATAAATGCATGTTAGAATTTGAATAATTCTCACGAGCTTTATAATGGCATTTTTCACGCTTCTGATATAAAACATTTTATCTTAAACCAGCAGTTTTTGTAACTCGTAACAGATTGAAGTTACTTTTGCGAAAAAAATTTATCTATTTGCATTTTTAAACAATTTAGTCACAAGTGACCAATATTCTATTTAGTTATTAAAATTAGTGACTAAAATGCATCAAAATCTGCTGCTGTAAGATAAAATTTATTATGTAACAAATATAGAATGTACATCTAATCAAAAAAAACTTACTCTAAAATTTAAGAATATCTTAGGAAGATTGTATTCACACTTTCAATGCCACAGAAATTCCGGAATGAAAGAAATATTTTATTTGTAGTCAATTTTATTTAAAATGCTTTTATTATTTTTCTTGATATATTAAATTTATTATGTAATAAATATAGAACGTAGATCTAATCAAAAATGCTTACTCTAAAATTTAAGAGACTCCGAAATGAAAGAAATATTTATTTATACAAAATGTATTTCTTACTTTTCTAGATATATTAAATTTATTATGTAATAAATATAAAACGTCGATCTATATTAATATAAAAAAATACTTATTCAAAAATTTAACAATATTTTAGGAAGATTCTATTCACATTCCCAATGCAACGAGATTCCGGAATAAAAAAAGTATTTTATTTGTATTCGATTTTATTTAAAATGCATTTTTTATTTTTCTTGATATACTAAATTTATTATGTAATAAACATAGAATGTAGAACTAATCAAGGGTTCTAACTCTAAAATTTAAGAGTACCTTAGGAAGTTTCTATTCACACTCCCAATGCCACGAGATTCCGAAATGGAAAAAAAATTTATTTGAAATACATATATTATTTTTCTTGATATATTAACTTTATTATGTAATAAATATAGTAAGTAGATCTAATCAAAAATTCTTACTTGAAAGTTTAAGCATATCCTAGGAAAATTCTATTCACACTTTCAATGCCACAAGATTCCAGAATGAAAGAAATATTTTATTTGTAGTCAATTTTATTGAAAATGCATTTATTATTTTCCTTGATTTATTAAATTTATTATGTAATAAATATAGAACGTAGATCTAATCAAAAATACTTACTCTAAAATTTAACAATATATTAGTAAGATTCTATTCACACTTCCAATGCCACGAGATTTTGGAATGGAGAAATATTTTATTTATAGTCAATCTATCTTAAATGCATTTATTATTTTTTTTGAAGTATTAAATTTATTATGTAACAAATATAGAATGTAGATCTAATTAAAAGATACTTACACTAAAATATAAGCATATCTTAGAAATATCCTATTCACACTCCTAATGTCAGAGACTCCAGAATGGAAGAAATATTTTATTTGTAGTCAATTTTATTTAAAATGCTTTTATTATTTTTCTTGATATATTAATCTTATTATGTAATAAATATAGAACGTAGATCTAATCAACAAATGCTTACTCTAAAGTTTAGCAATATCTTAAGGGGATTTTATTTATATTCCCAAAGCTACGAGATTCGGAATGGAAAAAATATTTTATTTGTAGTCTATTTTATTTTAAATGCATTTATTATTTTTTTTGATTTATTAAATTTATTTGGTAATAAATCTGTAATGTAGATCTAATAAAATAATTCTTGCTTTAAAATTTAACAATATCTTAGGAAGATTTTATTTACACTCCCAATGAGACAAGATTTCGAAATGAAAGAAATATTTTATTTATAGACAATTTTATTTAAAATGCATTTATTAATTTTATTTTAAATGCGTTTATTATTTTGTCGATTTATTAAATTTATTATGTAATAAATATAGAACGTAGATCTTAATAAAAAAACTTACTATAAAAATTAACAATATATTAGGAATATTTTATTCATTTTTCCAATGCCACGAGATTCGGAATGGAAAAATATTTTATTTATAGTCAATCTATTAAAAATCCATTTATTATTTTTTTGATGTATTAAATTTATTATGTAACAAACAAAGAATGTAGATCTAATTAAAAGATACTTACTCTAAAATGTAAAGATATCTTCGGAAGATTCAATTCACATTTTCAATGCCACGAGACTCCGGAATGCAAGAGATATTTTATTTGTAGTCAATTTTATTTAAAATGCTTTTATTATTTTTCTTGATATATTAATTTTATTATGTAATAAATATAGGACGTAGATCTAATCAACAAATACTTACTCTAAAATTTAGCAATATCTTATGGGGATTTGATTCACATTCTCAATGCTGAGATTCCGGAATGGAAAAATATTTTATTTGTAGTCAACTTTATTTTAAATGCATTTATTATTTTTTTTATTTATTATATAATAAATATGAAATGTAGATCTAATAAAATAATTCTTACTTTAAAATTTAACAATATCTTAGGAAGATTTTATTCACACTTCCAATGAGACGAGATTCGAAACGAAAGAAATATTTAATTTCTAGTCAACTTTATTTAAAATGCATTTATTATTTTTTTGATATATTAAATTTATTATGTAATAAATTTGGAATGTAAATCTAATAAAAAATTTTTACTCTAAAATTTAAACATTTCTTAGGAAAATTTTATTCACACTCCCAATGACAGGAGATTCGGAATAGAAAAAATATTTACCCTAACATTTAAAATATCTTAGGAAGATTCTATTCACACTCTGTAATAAGTAATAAGAAAAGTTTGGAAAAATTTTAAATATCATAGTTACTCTAAACCCATTAAATATCACCATTACATGCGTGAATTTATGATAAAGTTTGTAAAGCTTTAACATCTTGCCTAACAAGGAGTAATGTGAGATTTTCTCATATTTATCACAAACTAAATAAGTAATTGTGCAAAGTTTGTAATTAATGTACTGGCTATGTCTGCGTAATGGTGGTAAAACGTGAGACAGTATTTTGCGCTTTCTCCGGAGCAGAAAGTTTCCACTTTTGATAAACTGCTAGAGTTGTTCTCATAAATGACGAAGTTTCTGTCTAAAAGAGACAGAACAAAGATTTTATTAACTTAAAGTCTGTTTTGTCTTGTTAGCTGAACAACTACATAAGTATAAGTGACAATGGGTAGCTTTTTTGCGATATTACTTTATACACAATACGCATAGTTTCAGTCCACAAAAAGAAGACGAAATTGAATTCGCTTTGGCCCAAAATCGCATCCAATTTTGTCGCAGTTAATAAATATAGCATCATTAACCCTACACCAACTTCAGAAACACATTCGAATAAATATCGCGTAAATGTAGTTAATAACTTTCGAGTAAAACTGGTATAAATTGTGAAAAGTTTCACGGGCTTTAGAGTTTAATTTAGTAAATTTTCTAGAAGCATCCGAAATCCACAAATCTCAATCGAATAACAAATCAAGGACTTAACTAACCTCCTCAAGACCTAGTCCATGTGAAATAAGGAGACACAATCCTGATTCATTCGTTCCCAGAAGGCATTAAAAACACTCGGTTTCTACTAAATATAGGGAAAGTAATTACAATTTAAGATGTAACGAATTAGGAGGAAATCTCCAAAAACTTTTGTTTGTCAAAGGTCGTAATTGTTGTGCAAAAAATAATTAAATTAAGAAATAATTTTCTTGGAATGCAATTATGTTTTTTATTGTACTCGGAAACTTTCTTTTAGTAATTATCCAATTATAAATTGCACCAAGTGTCAGGTTTAATTTAGTTTGCACAATTTTATGCCCTTTGTAAGAATATACCATACTTTTTTTTTGTTAACTACTGATAAATTATTGCTTTCTTTCTAATCTTTGTTTTATTCATTAACTTTAACGAGGGTGCACTGTTGATTTATACCGATGGAATATGTAGATCTCAATATTTATCATTCTCCAATGGTCTGAGATTAAGCTACTGTAATTGGTGTTAGAGAGGTACTTTTTTCTACTTGTATTCTAGAATACTAATCTTCTAGATTAATTTTCAATTACCGAAAAGTTAGATTCTAAAATATTGTGCGAGAATATTCTTGCACTTGTTACGGAATGAGCACAGGTACGGCCATCTCGTAGCTGTTAAAATAACGTTGCATTTGGAAGTAATTATTACAAAATATTACATTAAAGATGCTTAATTGTTGTAATATCAAGTATTAATGATAGAATTTAACTATTAAGCTTTAGTATAACTCATTCTTAAAGATAAATAAACGTAAAATTAAATTTAATTACAAAATATTTTGATACCAGTATAGTGGTGCAGATTTCAGGAAAAAATTGTGATAAAATCATCAAACTTGCAGGGATTGCAACCCATTTTTAAAGGAGAAGGTAAAACTAGTCGTTTTTCTGTCTCCTTAACTCGTGCTACATAAGTAAATCTTTTGTGGGTGCAATTAAATCCAGTGCCACGATCTTAGTGAGCAAACAATACCTTACTAGTTTTATCTACATCTATTTCGGTACAGGAAATGTCATACATCACAGTATCTAAGCGTTGACTTACATCAAAAACGTTACAATCTATGATGCTACAAGGTTTTGATAATTCACCCAAAGCTTTAGTCGCATCTTGACATTTTACCCAAGCATTTCCATAGAGATTTCTTCCCTTGAGTTGCAAATGCCGATACGGTGTAGCAGCCAGTTAGACCATAAAATACAGGTAGTGCAGACGCTAACTTTAGCAATTCCATAGGCTCAAAGTATTTTGGTATTTTTTCCTGTTCTTTATTCAATTCATAGCTCTACATCTATGTTTTCTGCTGCAAGTGCTATCCCAGAACCTATTAAAATTTGTGAACACGATTGGCTGCTGGGGACTTGGGCTTGTAAGAATAACCTTGTGTTAGTTTCTTTGTGTTCAGATGGACTTACAAATAGAAGACTAACGATAGAGTTAGTAACAGCATTTTTACCAACTGTTGCAATAACACAACCTTCCTTAGAGTTGATTTCCGTACACACTCAGTTTTATTACACCTCAAGAATTTGTTCCATTTTTTAGTCAATGGCGTTAACGGGTTACTCGTGTCAAAATTCCACTTCCCAGTTTATGCCGCGCTTTAATGAATTTGGTACGTAGGTGTCAAAAACTACTTCAATCCGCGAGACACTCTTTAGCTGAGATAATACATAAAAAACAAGTCCACCCCTTTTCATCAACTCAGTTGGACATCTAATAGCACGACATCTAACTCTGTAGGTTCTTCGTAATCAGGCAAGAGTTTCTACAAGCAGCTAATAATATTACTCTTTTTAGACATTTGCAAATAAGCGTATTCGGAAAGCCATGCATGATTTTCATGGTGGAAAAATTCCTCAAGATTTTTGCCTTGCGAATTACAGTCGTTTATAATAGAATTTAAAACTGTCATCGTTTTAAATAGTCCTGAAACTGGTGTGCTCAATAATAGAAGTTTAATTTTTTTAATTGTTTGATCAACGTGATCTTTTTGACTTTCAATTAGAGCATTCAAGTATTCTTAAAATTTAGCAACTCTAACACGTTCTACGTCCATTACGGTTGTTGCAGTAACTTTGATTAATAGGCAATTAAAATAGTCACAAGAGCTGTTTACTTGGCACATCCTAACAGCATTGACTTATTTCTACATACCACTTCCTCCAGTACAAGTAAGAGTAATCTTTCCAATAACAACAACATAAGGCAGTAACGGTTCCAGAAGACAACCCCCAATTTGTGGACGTAATTAAATCTCAACAGATATAATGCAAAGTAATCCCAAAAAATACGAACGGAAAAAGGAACTGTAGCCATTAGAGAAACCCAATGAAGCAATTATACGCCACGTGGTGAAATATAGGCCAGTAAGCTCACCTGCAAACGTTCAATCTAAACAACATTCCGCTTAATTTATCATTACATATCCGGTGTAACTTACGTTTCACAACAAGCGAATAGTTATAATAACTTCGGATTAATCAATCACTTGTGTTTACAATTTCTTTTTCGCAGTTACTTTTTTTACAAAACACGACTGTCTTCGTTGCCAGTCCAACACAAAAAGAAAAAACGTAAAACAAGCGCAATTGAATTTAAACGTTGACTTTGTTTTATTAAACACCCAGTGAAAGTAGACAAGGTAGTAATAAGCAAAAAAACACGTATGCAAAAAAAAGTAAAAGCTATTAAACGGGAATTTTTATCATAACACGGTGTTCTTGACGCTGTCCAAAACTACTTGTTTGCTGGCAATGTGAAAAAGTATTCTTGATTCATTAGAGAACGGATTACCCAGTTCTTCAAATGTTTTTGTTACAAAAATGACAATCTGATTAAATAAATTTTGAGTAGCACTGTTTTCGTCGTGATGTTTTTTATCTTCAAACGCTGCAGGATTGATCATATCCTCAAACAATGCGGGTTACTTTGGAACCGGTAACATTCTATCGACGTAAAGCATTTGAATTTTCCGTTATTTCTATGGCACTACATTTTCTTTTAACAATTGCGTTATGTTACTCATGTGCCTGATAAATGGGAAGAGTGGAGGATCTACATTCGGAGTTGTAAATAACAAAATTGCCGTCTATGAATTATTGAGCAATCTGGGGATGCATGCTTTTAATGGTCATCATATTTCTCAAATGTATGGGTAACCACCGGGCATAATTTATTCTGTCTAAAGCAAAAAACCAAGGACACAATTTGGTTAAGTAGTCGCAATAGAATGGAAAGTTGCCTCTTTAAAGTGACTGAACAAACATGTTCCAATTCCTTGGTTACGTTCTAATAATGGAACAAAGAACTCTCCTCTTCACGTTTTGCACACCACTTGCTCAATACCTATAGGTTCTACATTCTCATCTTGTGCAGTATTATTAAACGCACTTTGCATTAGAACATATAACAAACAAAGCGTTACTTGATAAACACGTCTTGTTTTTATTATGTGGGAGGTGGTAAGAAATTACGTTGCTGTTCCTTTCGATGTAACCCTTGTATCTATCAAAAGTTTAACTCATCCGTTTCTTTCTAACCAGCGTCCAATTACCTTCTGAAAAACTTGTTCAATATGCAGACCACCAAACATATTGGAACAAAATCCGTCAAACCGTTCTAGCGTTATTCCCAAAATACAATATTTTGTTGGAAAGTTTGAGGCCCTTTGGCGCCCGTATGGTGCACTTTTGGTTATAGGTAAATTGATGTCAAACGGCCTATTTTGAACCAGAGAACCTCTGGTAAAGCCATGTCCACACCTTTCAGAAACACCCTGTATATTGAATAAATATTACCAAAGATATAATTGTCAAGAATTTGTGAATTTACGAGTTATATGCGTTTCTAAAATGTTTCTTAACTTAACTTTAAAACAGCTTCATTTTGTTTTTAATGATGATATTTTAGGCCTCCCAACGGTTGATCATTTAATGTACAAACAGAATATTTAATTAAATAAGTTATTGTATTGTTCACTACTATTCATAAGTCGAAGTTAATCGGAACAGGTACAGATCCTCCTTCGTTTTAAATCAGGATGTTTCTTTTACCTTCTTTTAGGAAGGGTAATAAAACACAAAACTTAATGTGCAATTTTGGCGACGTTTCGTGCTTTATGGAAGCACTTTTTCAGGTCAATTTTGTTTTAAATCAAAAATGGCCATGTTCATTAAGACAACAAAAAAGTCAAATATTGTTCTTTAAGGAGTAGTCAAATAATTTCATTCAACATGGTAACAAGAGATAAAAATATTGGTATTGCAATGAAACATCTATGAAATATAATGGATCTACAATTAAAGACAACGGTGATAATGTTAACGCAGGTGCACCACACATTTACAGTCAACGAATGGTGTTATTCGACAAGAAATGCCCCGTATACCATGTTAAGCATCTAAATGAAAAATTATTACTTTTAATTGTTGATTTTTAAAATTAAAGTGGTTGCTTTTAAGTATCCAGCCATTATCTTCACTTTACGGAATAAAGAAGGTTTTTTACTTATTTCTTCTTTGAATTTATTATAATGTTAATGCATAATTTAGACATGTATCACAAAGTTGTTTTTTTAGAGGAATTCCAGTTTCTTGTTAGGTATGTTCATTTTATTTATTTTACTTAAAGAAAAACACTGACAATCAAAGTTAATCACAGGTTTCAAATAAATTTATTCTTTTCCTAGGTTAATGTGGATGACAATTTGTTGATGAAATTTCTTGAATTGAACATTGAACAAAAAGTTATCGACTTCATAGAAAACTTATTCTATCTTGCAAGTAACCACAACGTAAAGCAAGCATTTACTTCGCACATTATCATAAATTGCGCACATTCTTGAGTATTTGCTTAAATTTATATAAATTATTAAAACACACAATGTATGAGACAATGTTTCAGATCTGGCAATGTCATCAGCATGCTAAACAAAAACTTTTTATTTCTCTATTGTACAGGGTTATTCACTATAAATTACGCACCACTTATTATCGTTATTATTGCTCGTAAAAAAAAAAGTTGTATGGTTCTAACTCAATTTTTTTAAAATGCCATCAATAGTTTAGTTACTCGCCGTTTACAGAGCGCAACAAAAATACGATGTATTTTTAATGTAACACCCTGTATATTATTACATTTTTAAAAAGATCTTTTTTCTGATTTAAAAAAGGTTTCCAGCCAACTGCTTCACTATAAACAATTTTGGTGATTTAATTAATGAAATGTCAATTATCAAACACAACATTTGTCATTTGCATGGCTTACTTTGACAATATTAACAATTCCGTATTAAGTAACTGTTAATTATTTATTCGTATAGTACATTATACAAATATTTTATTGTGATGTAAGTGTTATGTATGATACCCCAAAAGATCAGTATAAACCTGTATAGTGTGGTGACAAAACCGTGTGCAATAGTAAATTGGTTTGTCTTGGCAAAGCATTTACTTCAAGGTTTAGGAAAAACTACTAAAACCTAAACATGTCAACCCTCACCGACCCTAGTATTCACATGAAATAATATTATTTAAGTGTGTAAACATTAGTTATAGAAAGTAAATAAATTCATAAAATATAACAGCACAGCCATTGCATGACGACATATAATAGACCGGTCCAAGCGCCAGTCACGACAATGACAAAAAAAATAGTAGGTTAAAGAAATAGCAAAACAAAATAATGGAAAAACAGATAATCAATAGAAGAATACAAAACATTGCTAAACTTTAGATGTCTTTCAGATTTGTAAGCCATAATATTGCTTCATCCGTTAAATTATGAATGTCTGGAAACCCTCCTTTAAACTTTGTTAATTGACAATCCTCTATAATATGTGTAACGGTCTCTAGTTCGTTTCTACAGTTACAATTTGGATTATAAATTGCATCCCATTTAAACAACATAGAGTTGCATTTTGAATGACCTGTTCTTAAGCGACTTACTTTTGTCAAAATTTTCTTTTTGATCAAACCCTGGGACTTCTATTGTTGGATTATCAATAAAATGTTTATTGAAAACATCAACTCCAGACCATAATTTTTTCCACTCTTCAACTTTAGAAAAAGCCGTAGTCTTGCAACCATATAGGACTTGCAACCACACCCGCCTCGTATCTGCCTTCATAGCTACCTACCAGAGGGTATAAGGTATTGTGTTTGTCTATTATTTTACGCGACGTTAAACCAGTTAAAAATTGACCCTGATTTTTCCGCCGAACATAATCAAAGATTTGCCTGTTGCTGACCGCGTCGTAGATTTAGTGCACCCAATTAGGAACGGGTACTACGTTCGTTAAGCCTGTTACGATACGCGTTTTTCTGTGTTCTGTACAATTTGTGTTATTGTTGCCGTAAAATAAACTTAAATTGTGACTTGTTTTTACTGCGAGTATTTTATTGTAGCCCTAAGTACGAGTACATTAACCGTTCTATCTTGCGAAAATGTAGCATTCTCTTTATAGAAAGATAGTGGCGCCGGGCTCTGACAACCAACATTTGAGACGGTCTCTTCAGTATCTTGACTAATATCTCGAACACACGCCTCCCGTTACTTTAGTGACCTAGCCGGACAATACGATTGGCACCGTCGAATACGAAGTTTAGATCGGGTTCAATGAAATACTTGTCTGTTCAGTCTCTCTCTCTCCTATTTTAATTACATTTGTCGAGAATCCCAAACTCGGTCTATTTCTATAATTTGTACGTTACAGTATCTTACAGTACTCCATGATTAACAAAAAAAACATATTGTTCCTGAGAATCACCACTTTGGTTTTTCGACCTGGTCACCAAGACCCTCCCGGATAATTAGGAAAAATGTAAGTAACTGTGATATTCTACGATTAATAACTCAATATAAAGACAGCATATTATACTTTTTGAAATCAGAAAAAAAGATCTCTTTAAAAATATTATAATATACAGGGTGTTACATTAAAAAAATGCATTATATTTTTGTTGCGCCCTGTGAACGGCGAGTAACTGAACTATTGATAGCATTTTAAGAAAATTAGACAACTTTCATGTATAACTTTTTTTTCTACGAGCAATAATAACGATAATAAAAAGTGGGTAATTATGCAATTTCTTGATACTACTCCTTTAAATTTATTGTTGGTAGGTTTCCTTATTAAAAGCCTTCTATAGAAGAATGGGTAATTTATAGTGAATAACCCTGTACAATGCTTCCGGAGAAACCAATTCAGTTATTTACCACCTTATTTATCGTTTCAATAATCTCAAATTAAATTAAAGCTGAATATTAAACAATAATTTTTTAATCATATACTGCCAACATTAACTTCGCACACCAGTAAATTTATTTAATAAACATTCGTAATAAAATGATAACTAAAAAACTAAACCAACTAAACACCATTAGATATGTTATTATTAATTAACAAATCGCAAATACAAGATATTGTTCACCTAAATTCAAAAGTTAGTAACAAATCATAGCAACTACCACCACAAATAAAAGCTACCTACTTAGAATAGAGAACAGAACTTTCACTTTAATAAATTATTCTACATTTTTTTACTGATACACACTTCTTCTGATGCAGAGAACACGTTTGGAATGGCTATTTCGCACTCATAAAACATTCCACCTGTGCGGAATATACCATTTACCAGACTTGTTACAGAATTTGTTATTCTTATATAAGTAGGAATCTCTGCATTACGGATACAGTAGTTAATTTGTACCACTTGAAAGAAGTATGAAACTCTATCAACAAAATGAAATTGTACTGAGAACTTGCATTAGTGACCCATGTTGCTCTCATTATTTTCAAAGATATCATCATGGCAAGAATCAAAGGAAACTTAAGGCTCCTCGTGAGTCAAAGAAGGTCTGACCACCAGTGAAGAATTCTTGTTTAAAATTCGTTCCTTCGTTAAAAATAATATGTGTGTCTTATACAAGTTGATTCATAACTATTGGGACATAAGTTAAGGGCGGGATATTTAGACCAAAATATGACCATAAAACACAATATGCCTTAATAGAATATTGCTGTAAAAAAGATACAAGGCGTTAGATAAAAATTTTTTTTCTTTATTTTTTGTTAATAACTTCACTGTAAATTTATCACTTCTTATCAAAATCTACAGAAAAACATAATTACCTGACAGTCCAAAACGTACCCTTAATAAATGAAGTAATATTTGAAATCCCCTTCTGACACTCCGAATTGTTGAACTGCGTTTTTCTCGGAAACAGATGAAATTATCGTATTTAAACATGAGTACCAATATTGTGTAGAAATAATGTTTACGTCATATTCTCTAATCAGAATCATTAAAAAGTTTTCTCAAAAGTTATGCCTCTCTGCCGAAGGTGATAAGAATTGATAAATGTACAGTAAAATTATTAACAAAAAATAAAAAAAAAATTAATTTAACACTCTGTATCTTTTCCCACAGCAATATTTTATTAAGGAATATTAAGTCCTATGATCATATTTTAGCCTAAATAACCCGCCCTTAGCCTATGTCCCAATAGTTATGAATCACCCTGTATATGGTTATCTTCAATTAAGTTAATTATCATTTTTGATGATTTATCTTAACTTTTGTCACTCACACCATCTTTACTGATTACAATTAGCTTCGATAAATCTCTCGCAAATTTGGGTTTTGATTTTAAGGTTTCAATAGTTGTCTTGAATGATGCAGCCGTTGAAGAATGATCAGATATTAATCATGGCATGGAAGTGGCTTGAGGCAAGGGTAGGCTAATGTTTCGTGGTGTACCGAGGAAGTAAAGTTGTGGAGGCTGAACAAGGTTAATAGTTATTACAAGTTTAGATTACTAGCATTCAAGAAAGCAAAAAATAAATTTTTATCAGTGTTGAGGAGGATGTGAAGGACACTGAAAGACCTCACTTTAACTAAGTTTTGTGCAATAAACGTGATTAATAAATGGGCTGAATTTTTGTTTTTTTAAGGAGTTGCAGGTTGTCTTCTGCTTTTCTTTTGATTTTTTGCTTGTTTTTTTTTAGCGTTGCGGTGCGCTTAGAGCTTGACTGATTTTTTGTTCATCAAAGTTTTTTTTTCTTTGTGTTTGTTTGGTTAGCCCCCAAATTTGGGATACGTACATCGCGTTTGGAATCACTATTGTCTTGATTTGATTTTTTCTTTTGCCTGATCTCTGAAGGTCATGTTCTCGTCGAGCGTTCACCAAAATAGATGACACTCTTTTTCAATTTTCTTTCCTATCTCGTTTGTGTTTAAACAAAATTCCTTCGGTTTTGTTTGCATTTAATTATTTTTCCAAACCTTAATGAAGTTTGCTAGTTTGTAAACGTCAGTTTGGAGTTTGGTTATTTCATTATTTCTCATACGTCCATTGCTGTATATAACCTTCTTGGGCATATTGGCAATGTAAATGTTGAAAGATAGCGGTTCCCTTGAGGTACTCCAGTTTCTATTTTTTTCAGTTAGGAACTACTGCTTCCGATTTTCACAATGAACTCCTTTTTTTTTGGAGAATCTTGAGAGGTTTACAAGTTTGGTTTGCTTAAGTTTAAATATGAGTGCATCGTAATGGATTTTGTCCAATGCTTTTTTTAACATCTAGTAGCACTCCTCCTGTTAAGTATCGTTGCATGTGATGTCCTTTGTTACTCTAATTTTTAAGTTGATGAGTGTTTTTTTTTAAATCCGTATTGTTTCTCAGGTATTATTTTTAATTTATTAGGTTTTTTCAGGAACCTTTTATTATCTTGCTTATTGTAGCAGCTTGGCACTCTTGGAGGTTTTGAGTTTTTCTGAATTAGGATTATTTGCAATTTTTTCCAAGCTTGTGAGTATTCTTCTAATGTGTGAATAACTATGGCTATGTATGCTATTTTTTGAAGACCTTTTTCAAGTTAGTGTTAGTAACTCCGTCTGCTTCCTAGGTTTTTCCGATTTTTTTTAAATTCTTGATTATATTTTCATTTTTTTGTTCTGCTTCTTTTTTGACCTGATGACAAATATTTTGTGTACTTTCGTTCCATCTAGAATTATTGTAGGTAAATTGGTTGGTAAGGTTCTTGCTAAATTTTCTACATTTTTATTTTTCGGTGTTTTTGTCGGTTGCAGTACTCGGTATTGTTTTTTTTTCGTAAGAGCTGCAGACATACGCCAAAGCATAAAATTTTGTGTTTTTAACTTAATTTTGCTTTCCATGTGCGTTGTAGCCAGTGAGCAGTTAAGACCCCTTGCCCCTTATGGAAGGTTATGGTAAAGGCAACGTTTCGAACCAAAAGACCACAAATTCTAATAAAACTTTTGGAACGACAGAAATTTAGTTTTTAGATTAAATTCTCAACGTGCGTGCTATAGAATGGCCTCTAATAGTGGTACGTCCACGGTTAGAAACACAAAAGACGCATAACTTAAATGAAAAATTGTTAATAATTAATGTCATGGAATGAGACAAAATGACTACGCAGACTTTAACAATCTTTAAAGTAAGCACAATAAAAATAAAATACTTTGTGGAGAACTGTGATAAGTTCAATAAAGATGGAATGGGATTGATTAGAGTATAATGACACCATCACCCATTCCAACGAAACTATAACACCTCTCCTCAGGTGGATAAAACATATAAACGCAAATTCATATTAATTATAAGCGCACTCGCAAAGTAAGTGTAAAAGAATAAAAAATTTTGAAAAAGTCAAATGTGACAGTTCACTAAAACCAAATAATTTTAAAAATAAGTCCAATATATGTCTCTAATGCAGGAATAGCAATTCTGATCCTTCCTGATGTAGATTTCTTTTTGCTTATCACCCAATGCAAGAATAAGCAACTTTCCTCTAGCCGTGGCCTGTATTTTCCTTTTTCAAAACAGAAACAGGCACTTCCGCTACTGATGGTGCTCACAAAATGCAGTACTCTCGACTTCTCGAGCGATCATACAGTTCAGAACCAACACCTACATGCGTAATGCATGCATCATATTGGGATCAACAGTTTAGCTAATCAATGTAACTAAACTAGAATAAAATAGATATCCACCAAACAGTACATTTAGTTTACAACAATATTTGTTGGAAAAATACATCTCAAATCTAGAAATGAATTAATTTATTCTGACATTTAATTAAAACGTTACAAAACTTTTTCAAAATCAAAAATCAACGAACTCGTTGCAACAATAACATATCAAAACTTATTTATTACGATCTAAATTTAATATAATCTAAATAATTCGGAATGAAACAAATAGTTTGAAATTTTGTTTATGTAACGTACTTCCTGTACGACGGATTAAATTCTCAACGCGGCATTTTTTGAGTGCAGTTTTTATTTGCTAAGCGGTTTGTTGTGTCAAAAAAATAGATGTAGACAAACTGCATTTCTTGCATACAGTGTCCAATAGTTTTGTATTGACAAAGCTAAAACCAGATGTCAGTATTATGTTTTGATAATAATGAAATTTTTAAAATTTTAAACAATTTTTGACTGGCGCTTCTAAAAACTTTTAGTAAAGACATACAATTTTCAAAATATATACGCACAGAGACACTTAGTTAGTTACTATTCAATCATGATTTGTACTGTACGATATAAATAGTAGGAAAAATTAATTTGGTTTGTTTTTTAACAACGCATGTTTTTATTTATTGATTTTATTAATACTTTTTTACATACATTTATCAGCGATATTATACAAAGAGTTTGCATCAAATGGGAAAAATTTTGTAATTAAGATATCCAACAATTTCTTTTGGAGAATGAATTCAGCATATCAAATAACAAAAAAAGCTTTTGACAAATGGCATGTAGCCACAGTCATGGCGGCAAATTAAAAAAATATCTCTCAAATATGTAAATAGTTAGGTTAGATAACAAGACATTAAAAATGCCTAAAAGAAAAGTTGTTTAGAATTAAATTATACGTCTATGTATTAAATTTAAAAAAATAACAATTTTTTAAAATATCAGTAGTCCAGCATATTTTCCCGAAATATTGAGAAAACAAAATTTTTGCGTTTGATTTGCATAAAACAAAATATAACCAACAAATAAACTTCATAATTTAGTTACTTTATTTAGTAGTCTACCAATGGACGGTAAAGAACAAAAAACATTGTTTTTTAGGATGGACTTGTTACAAACTCTTTGCAGGTCACTGTATAATTTTCTTTTAAAAAAAAATAATATTAGGTCTTACTTTAGCTATAATGCTTTAGTTTCTAAAAATCAAAGGTAGAAGTATTTTTCATAATTTTTATTTATAAATTAATATTTTTTTACATAAAATAGCAGAATTTATAACATAATTAGTATGGCTTTTTTTATATTAAACTTTTTCAACAATAAAACATTAGAAATTTATAAGAAATCGTTATATATTTTTTATGTATTTTTGTTTCATTACTACCTACTTTGTTTGTTCTTTATACGAAATTTTAGAATCTCTAATATTTTTTACTTAGATATTTAATTTAAATTGTTCACATTTCATTTAGGTTTAATATACATGAATACAGCTAACAAAGAATCTCTTCAACCTCTATCAAATTATGGTTTTATTAATAAAGTCTTGTCCTACTTATTTTTTAATATCGTTTAATTTTGTTTGCAAATGTCATGAATTTTCAATGATAGTTTAGGGTTTCTAATCAAATTCTTAACGTCTAGTCTACTTTTGTACTTCTAAGGTAGAGAGTTATAATATGACTGTTGCTAAAGACGACATAAGTCTGTTCAAAGAACCAATACCAATCATTGTTTATCTGTTTTTTAATTGAAAAGTTTTACTGGTTTTAGTTTAATCTACACCCGGTAGCACAATTATTGAAAAGTGCGTTGTGGTTCGACAGGTATGTACTGCTAATAAAACAATGAAAACTAAAATTATTATTAAGGCGTAACTTAATATTACATGAAATTTAGAGTTCTAAAAAGAAATAAAAAAATTCGGAAGGAACACAAATCATAAAAAAAAACAAAGTGTTTAGTCAAACATATACTAACTCAAAAATAACTAACAAAACATATCAGTTATCATACAACCGCATAAGATTAAAGATATTGCAGTAGAAAAAGAAAATCGGAAAGTAACGACCAATTACATGTCCTTGTACAAGAAAACTTTACCTTAGAAAATCGCAAAAAGCACTTGCAAAACGCATATTAAACTAATAAGATTTTAATCACAAAACCACGTGCATAGGAACGCGTAACACAATTGTAACCCTTAATTTGGTCTTTGATTTAATTTTCGATAGAATGTTGCTTTATTTTTTTGAAGTTATGGTATACAACGTTCACGAATAAAGTAAAAGAAATAAGTGTAAATATCTAGTCATTTTGGTGTTTTTTGCAGTATCCGTCAAAAAATGATTGAACCTTCACATGTATCAGTCTCAAACCAAATACGCCAAAAAAGTGAATGAATTATTCGAATAGAAATCGGCAGTCCAAATTCCTGTACGTTAATTTATTTAAGGAAAGAAATAAGAAAACATTATCACAAATCTTTGATATGCGTCGCTTAGTTTAAAACCAAACTGAAAAAGTCAAATCTAAATGTAAAAAAAAAACCAAGCAGTGAATTAAAATTCAAACTTGAATTAGAAACCAACCGGTGAATCCAAAATTGTACAACAAAAACAAACATACCAACACGTGCTTATTTTAATGATTTTATGCATTCAGTTGCATAGCGTAAATGCTGCGTAACTTCTTCTTCTTTTTTTTATTGGGTTATTAGCCTGTTTTCTCTTAGACTACTATTTCCTCTTGAACGAACTAAAGTTTCTTGCTTGTTTGACTATGTTTTAATCTTTGTTATGTGATTGTCCCATTCTTCTTTTTTTTCCTTTTAGTCCAATTTTTCATACCTTGTATTTGGCATTGTTCTCTTAGCTCTCCTTTTGTAACATAATTTATCATAATGATCCCATTTCCATAGCTTCTATTCTCTCTCACTCTGTCACTTTCCATGTAGGTTTATTATTATTTAATAAGGACTGAGGGCGAAAAAACATTAACATTGAAAAACTTGCATAACTTTTATACAATATAATTTTTTTACAAAATTTTGATATAGTAGGCTTTGAAATAGTTGTCAAAATATGTCGTCAAATTTTTATTTTTATTTGAGTCAAATTGTGTTCACAATGGCAAAAGTAGTGGAAGTACATAGATTAATCATTAAAAAATTTGTTGAGAATCCACAATGGTCAGTCGTTCGCATTGCAAAGGAGGCAAAAGTTTGCAGGCAAGTGGCAGCAAAAGTCATCAAGCGGTACAAGGAAGACTTTACCACTTTTCATTCACCAAAAAAGGTGCAAAATGCAATATCTGCGATGGTTAAGAATCCGCTGATATCGAACCGGAAATTAGCTGCAAAAGTCGACTTGTCGGAAAAGACAATTCGAAAAATAAAAAAAAAGAGTGGATTTAAGTTCTACAAAGTTCAAACAACTCTAGATCGTAATGCGGAAAAAACATTGAAGTCAAGAAACGAGCCAGAAAGTTGAGAGCAGATTTTTTTCAAAAACGTCAATGTTGCGTGACGGACGATGAGACTTACGTCCTCGCTGATTTTTCTCAACTACCTGGTCAGGAGTTTTATGTTTCCTGTGGACGAGGAAATGTTCCTAAAAAGTTTAGAACTAAAATAAAGTCCAAGTTTCCAAAAATATCTCGTTTGGCAGGCAATTTGTAGCTGCGGTGAAAGAAGCCAATCTTTCATAACAAATGGAACAATTAACTCCGATATTTACACGAAGGAGTGTCTCCAAAAAGATTGCGGCATTTTCTGAGTAAACATAAGGTATCCACATTTTTTTGGCCGGATTTAGCTTCGTGCCATTACAGTAAGCAGACAAAAAAAAGGTACGAAGAGAATCATGTCGATTTTGTACCCAGGGAGGCTAACCCACCAAATTGCCCTAAGCTTCGCCTAATCGAGCGGTACTGGGCTTAGGTGAAAAGAAGCTTAAAGCAGACAAAAAAGGCTACAAAATCGATTGAAAGTTTTAGAAAAATGTGGACCGTAGCGACCAAGAAAGTGTCTAGCACCACCATAAAAGCTATGATGGAAACCATTCCCGACAAGCTCAAAATTTTTTATGACGATAAGTCTGATTGATTTTTGTTTTTTTAAATTTTATATAATAAATAACCTATCCAAAACTACATTTTTTTTTTAAATTTATTTAGCGGTTTAAAAGTTATACAAGTTTTTCAATGTTAATGTTTTTTCACCCTCAGTCCTTATGCTTATTTTAAAACCACGATTAATCTGTTTGCTTTAGTACGTCATTTGTTGAAAAAACCTTCAGGAAAAGTTTGACCTTTGCTTCTAAGATACCTTTGAGTATTCTTATATCATACTTTTCTCTTCCGCTGTACCTCGTCTTATAGTGTCTATGGTAGAAAACCTACTTTTAAAAAAAGAACAGGTTCTATGATATTTATCTTGGAAATGAACTTCCTTAAATTTTATTGAGAAGAATAGATACACGCAATGGGAAATGAATTACATGACCACTTTCAAAAAATTGGATGCAAGCGTTACGTTTCACACAATATGAAGCTTACTTTTTTAATGATTGAAATCTTAAATATCTCTTGCTTTGTGTTAAAGGGTTTTTATGCACATAACAGTCAGCCTAATCTATGCCATTGAGTAGCTGAACTACCTTTAATGGTAAATTTAATTGGCGAAGTGCAGGGCATCGTTCATAACATGATACGATTAATTTGAGTTTAAGGAATTTAAAAAGATCGGCAACCATTAACAAGATACGAAGGTTTCGATTTCAAACGAAAAAAAACTATGTCTTTGCTTATTATAAATCTGAGTTTTTAAGATTCCGACCCCGCGAAACCTTCCAATAGTCGCGATAAAGTTGAAATGCCATGGTTTTACAAAAGATCCAAAATAATCGTTTTTTGAAAGATTTTACACGCCAGAATTTTAGTCCTCTCGACCAAAGTCGTAAAACTAATATTTTTTGAGATACAAGCTTGAAAAAACAAATGATATGGATTCGCTCAGATTGGCAAAAACGCACGAGTCAGGAGTCTTTGAAAGACAACCATTGTGTTTAATTTTTGACGCCTGACTATTTTGGTCCTATTCCGGAAATTGCTCAGATTAGAACTTTTTGAGCTATGGCGTCGTAAAAGCGAAAATTTCTTAAAATTGCCTTTTACGGTCATTTCACAGATGTTAAAGCATCCAAATGCAACGCTTGCGTACTAAAGTTGCAAGTTTTTTACGGGAAAAATTTTGGTGCTTTTGCAAATTTGAGGAATTGATACTTTTTGAGATATGGACCAAAACTACTCCATTTTTTTAAAAGTTGAGTTTTTTGCAAACAAATGCTTCGAGTTTCAAACAATGCATTTTAACGTGCGAAGTGCTGTTAAAAAGTAGAAACTGTGTTAAATATGTTCGGTAAGTTGTAACCTCGATATTAATCGGGTTGAATGTGAAGACATAGTAGGATTAAAATAGTTCGAAAGAAGTAGAAAACCCGTTCAGTCGGCAGAGGGTCGTGGGAGAGTTTCTAAATAAAGAAACAATTATATTCTTATCTCAAATACAGGCGCCATGGTCAGGAGTCTTTCGAACTATTAAATTCCAACTAAACACTTGAGGAAAGGAAATTTGCCAATACCACAAACACAACAGCTAACACAATTATATTACCTAGTAAAACAATAACATGTCATACAAACAAAATATATAGTACGTAATAGAAAATATCTGAATGCGAGATTTTTAATCCGCGAAAATAAATTCGAGCACGTCACTGTTCAATCCTACTACTTTACGCAATTCGCTAAAACAACAAATATACAACTAAGTGCGCTACTGGTTCAACACTCTATTAATAGAACGCGACGGTGGGATGATAAATGTCAAATCCGCAAGTACAGACATAACCTTGATTTAACATTTTTCTTTATAATTCCATAAATTGAAACTCAAGGAGCGTTGTAAGTATTAAAATTGGCTCAATGCTTTGCCCCGGAGAAAAATAGTTAGTCGGTATCTCTAGGTCTTTCCGTGATGCATCAGGGTAAAGGGATTAAACTATATTAAACCTTCATCGTATCTACACCGTTTCAGGATAATTGATGTTTACTTACAAGTGCCTAACAAAGTGAGTTTTCCGTATATCTTACATTTATAAATGGATGAAGCGTTCAGGATGAGAATTGAACTAGTTTAAAATTACATGTAGAAGGAAAGTGAGATTCTAAGTTAAAGTTCGCCCGAGCTGTTCGGTTTATAGCATTGTCTTTAAGGTGACGATTCGCTTAGCACTGTGTCCACAGATGGTAAAGTAATAAAGGAATGTACGACCTTAATTCGGCGAAGGAGCTCCCTAGTAGTTCGTCATTGGGGCAACTGGTCGGCGCATTCCCCTTGTGAAGTGGTGGACCCTGGGTCGTAAATTGGGGTGCCGGGACAAGGGTGCCCACGACCGAATGGCTTTGTCGACGAAACCCTCGGGGATTAAAGACGAAGATCAAAACACGAACGTCTGGATGATGACGTAGGAAGACACAAAAGAAAACAGGACCGAGGTCGAAGAAACCGCTGCTGGTGGTAGTTTAAATGAGAAGAACCATCAAAATGTAACAATTAGTACATAAATTTTTTCTAGGAACATCTTGGATAACAATTGAACAACTATTCCATCATTTCTATCCAGAATTCCTGTCGTTTGCAGCGAGCGATTCTTTCAACAGCACTCTCGAGAAAAAGAAAACCGGAAAAACAATTTTCTCGCCACGCGGAATTCGACAACCCGAAATTCCCTAAAAATCCCGCGATAATCAAAAATTTGGCTGCGTGCCAATAATGAAAATTCAACATGTAAGGAAAGTTGCCTATATTTCAGTTATAACCGTTACAAAGTAAACTATTTTTACTACATTTTTGATTTGTAAGAATATGCAATGTGTTTACTAAACCGCGTCTTAAGGACTTAAATGTCGGGGCGCGTAAAAAGGATTCCAAATAGTTCTTTGTTTGCAAAAAAGCGCGGAAAACACAATTGTTGTCCATATATCAAAAAGTATTAATCTGAGCAATTTGTGGAGTAGCACCAAAATTGTTGCGAGCAAAAACCACAAAATGCTCTATTGTAGAATTTTGTCGTTTTTTGAGTGGAAATGAGTCGTGATAAAATGACGGAATACCACGCTAGCTCTAGTACTTTTTGACTGGTAGATTTCCACCAAATCTAAGCGGACTAATTTTTTCCTAAAAAAACTATTTTCGAGCTTATATCTCGATAAATATACATTTTTTGAGTTTGTTCAAGAGGACTAAAATTATAACGCGCAAAATCTCTTGCAATACGATCCTTTTGGTTCGCTTGTACGAGGACGACATGTCCGATTAAACTTTTTTTGCGATTATGGGGCAGTTCCGGAAAGGTCAAGATCTCAAAAATTTAGATTTATATTTAGCAAGGACCCTCCAACAAATGTATGTGGTTTTTTTTCTGTTTGCACGATTATTTCCAAGTTTCCCCTTTTTAGGACAATTAGTTCCGGTTAATAGACAAGTTAATAGTAATCGGTAAGATATATTTTTTTGTTTTAACCTATTTTTTTGTCTTTGGTAGTTTTCATAATCCGTCATTAAATACTTTGCTACCAAAACAATACACACATAACCGATTATCTGCAAGATTCTCAGAGGTCTGCAAAAAATTTGCAAAGAAACTGCGCGGAAGCTTGTGGGTTTTTCTGTAACTTTGCGTTCATAAAGAAAACTTAATTATTATATTTGTTTTCAGCGATATTGCGTAACATATTACTGTTAATCGCATATTTTGTTTAAAAAATAATAATTTAATTTTGAGCAATAAAAATTATGTTTTTATTTATAATTAAATATTGGTTACATATCTCAGGACTTGAATTCATTAAATAATACAAAATATTTTAAAAATTTACACATAAAAATTATATTTATAAAGAACTATAATAGTGAAGAAACATTTATATATTAATGATTAAAATTCGCAAAACGTAACGTCCATGCTAAATTGCAATAGAAAAAAATTGGTTTTTACCTCTGATGTCTTCTTTGTATTGATAGTCGAACAAAAAAAACTTTTCGTATTTAATCTTTTATTTAATTTAAGTACACTCGTTATAAAATTGTCAAAGAAAAATTATTGATCGAATTTACTTTTTATATTACTTGTTTTAACGGCCGAAACATAACATGCAAATTGCATGATTGACCGAGTGTATCTTTTATTAAAACTTGTCACTGCCTGAATTTCACCCCTTACTTTTCGCTGTCTACATTGTCCCTTACTACCACTACCTTCTAAACATTTTACCTCTTTTCTTAATAACTTGTTTTCCTTCTAATACACAAAAATTGTTCGTTTCAACAAAACTTGATAGTTTTTTTACAAGTGCATTGTCTGTCTGGATACAGTAATTTTTTTGTTTTTGTTCACTAGGCAACTTTGATTTAATTCAAGTCCAAAAATTTTATCAACTAATGTTTCAAAAGTAGGTAGCTGGTGCATTTCTTAACCGAAACGCGTTCTCATAAACTGAAATAACCTCCTACCTGGTATTGTAAATGTTGTAAATTTCTTACTGTTTCTTTCAATAGGAATTTGCCATAGTGCAATTTTTTGCATAACAATTTCGTGCTTTACAACGTTTACAATGCATCGGCCCCAATTTTAAATTTTATTTTTACTTAAGTGTTCTCTACTTTGACTGGTATTCTAAATTTCATTTCTGTTTTATGAATTGTCTCTGTAATTTATATCTCTATAATTTGTACCTCTGTTTCAGTGATCTAATATATTACTAGAATTACTTTCTGTTCCAACCTATTTCTGCTACTATTTTTTCCTCTACTGCAATCTCTATCTCTATTATTATTTCTATAATTTTTGTTACTATAACGTTCGTATCTACTCTCTCTATTGTAATTTTTATTTTTGTCCATATTATTATTTCATTGTAGTGTATCTATCCCCACTATTAATCCTATACCTGTCTTCCTTTTCACTTATATTTTTGGAAACAATTTTCATTATCAGTCCCTACAATATTATTTAAAAAATAATCTTTGGTTTTTGTACTTGTATGTTATCAAGTTTCTTTTTAAAACTTTTGTTAAAAATTTAAATCTACTTTTACTATACAGGGTGATTCAGAAATTGAAGTCGTAATTCTATGAGTGATTTTTAGAAAAAAAGTTCATATGAATCTATGTCCGTTTTTCGCTTCCTTTATAAAAAACAAGGCGTTAAAATTAAACAATGGTTTTCCCAGGGCATGACCTTGAATATTTTTTTCCGAAAACTTTTTTCAAAAACAAAAACTGTTTTCTTAATTAATTTTAATACAAATAACGTGTTTTTCGCAAAAAATATTCAAGGTCAATTTTCTGGGAATTTTAAAAATTTGTTTTTTTATTAAATAATGTTTTTCTACTTTTAAAGTTTGCCTAACAAGTGTGATAAATAGATTTAAAGCAGGTCTGGACTTACTAAAAAAACCGAAAAAAAATGCAAATTTTAATGCCTTGTATTTTATAGAGGAAGCGAAAATGGACATAGGTTGACATGAATTTTTTAAATCACTCATAGAATTACCACTTAAATTTATGGCATAGTATTCTGAAACACCCGGTATTTTAAATTGAAAACTTTGCTTTATCTAATTTTTTACTAATTTTGATTAATTTATTCTGAGAATGTATTTCAACTAATATAATTTGTTTTTGATAAGAAGGTAGCAAATTTCTTTTTTATATTTTTAAGTTACTTTCTCATTAACTTGAATATCTTTTAAACAAATCATTCATATAAGCAACACATATTTCTACTGTTTCTTGTTCGCCTTGACTTAACTTTTTATTTGTTTCCACAGTAATTCATTATAATCTTTAAGTAAAAATTCTTCCCTTAAACAAAAACATAATGAATCCCAATCACTATAACTTTATGCTTTATAGATCTAAACCAACATTGTAACGGTTGTGGTTTACTAATAACAAAAATAAGCGACGGATTTAGAGGAACAACCTAAAAAAACAACCAAGGAAAATTTGACTTGATGTATCGCACCAAGTTTGTAGAAAATAAAGTATTTATAATAGTTAGAACAGCAGCGTCCGGCTTTGTCGTAGAATGAAGAATCCTTAAAAAATTCTAAAAAAGTAGACAGTTGTCTAACAAGGCACCACCTGCTAGGTAAAACAAAGAAATAAAACCGATCAACAAGAGATCAACAGGTTTTACTTAATGCGTAATACGCTAAATCAAACACAAACAAAAGAGAAAGACAAACAATTTAATGAAACAACAAACAAATCTTAAAGTACTAGGAGAATGTGGCAGAAATAGAGAGATTATTGCATATAGTTACGTGCGTTACCAGCAGCCTTGCTTAACAATAAATAAGGTTTGCAATTAACGTGTCGGATTTCAGGTAAGCTTTAGTTATACTCAAATTAAAGTTAACGTTCCAATTAAGGATTGGCTACTATGAAAGCTCTGTGTACACATATCACTTACACACAGCAATTTAAACTAAACTTAAAACTAGGATTAAAGGGGTAAGTACCTCCCGCAAACCCAAAAGGCCTTTTGTTTTCGTGTCAACCGCTCTAAGTAAAGCGCCCGAGCCAGTATTAAGCTGGTTAAAAACGTTTGGTTGTGGAACGTACACCAAATAAAATTTACTTAAATGTTAGAGATCCAGCTGTTCTATGTCATATGTACTTGAGCTTCATACGCATTATTACTGAATAAATTGCTTAAATAAATAAAACTTAGCTGTAATCTGTAGCATGCAGTTCCGAGAATGAAAGTTTTCTGCTAGCGACGGTATCGACAGTCCGGAAATTAGATAACCCTAAGATTCCTCTTAGGGAAGGTGTACAAAGAAGAACGGACGGCGATAGACTCTATCGATGAAGTTATGAAGGATAATCAACCGTGGTGTAGTATTTAATTGATAGCGAAAGTTCTTAATTAGCCACTCCAGCACCCTCAGGAGTTATCTAGGTATAACACACAACAAGAACATAAGGCCAACGTAACGTGCTAAAAGAATACGTAGCACTTAGAATTAATACAAACAAGAAAGAACAAAAAGCAAAATGTACTCACGGTGAATTTAGACTAATTTAAACTTAAACACCAATTTTAATTAGAAATCTTGAATCACACATTAATAGTTTTTGTGGAAATTTTAAGTTCAAGATGTACGCCAAATCACCCGTACATACGGAAAGAAAAAAAAGATGTCCGCTGTTCGTCTAGAAAATTTAGTCGGATTTTATTTTCCACCAATAGAAAATTAGCAAAATGCGCGCCAAATACGACTTTCGTCGTAACATATTACTCGCGACACACGTTTTAAAACGGCTCTCGACATACGTTCTATATTCAAAAAATAAAACCGTAACAACCTTTTTCCTTCACACAATTCATTTGTTCTTTCTAAGAAAACATTTAAACCCATTCGATCGTATTCACTACTAAATTTTAAACCCCATTTGCAAATACAAAATTTTTAAATATTTTTAAACACTTTTATTAGATAATTCTTTATTATTTTTTTTCATATGTACTTCTATATTGCTATCTTTTACTTTATTTTCATGTTTTTGAAAAATGAATTCTAAGAGTTCTAAATTTTAAATGATTTTAATTTTAAATTAAAATTAATAACAAAACCCAACGCTAATGTTAACAACTTTGCCCTTTGGTTTATTTAATTTTAAATATTAGAATCAATGTTACGTACAACTTACTTTCAATTTTCTTAGAAGAATTTATAGTAATTTTCTTCTTGGGCGCTAAAATTTAAGCCACGGGTGATCTTATATAAACAGCAAATGTAATATTTTCTGCCCCTTATATTTTTTTATTTACCTGAAACCGATCCATAAAAAAAGTAAGTCGAATTTTGTCTTACTTTGCTATGTGTTCTTCATATTGTGTTTGACCACTTAGAGCTACAATTAATTTTAACAACTTTACAAAGAAATGTTATACACTGTTAAAAAAAAATAATAATAATCTAAATGAATAAAATTTGTAGGAGACGTTGTTTGACGTGAATTTGACTTTATTAACCGTTAACTGCATTTTTTTGTTTATAATCAAAAAATCTCACTTGTGGAAAAAATGACAGACTACGAAAAAATAGTTAAAAATTTTTGAATAAAATATAAAACTTCATTTTGTGACAAATTAGGCACAACAAGCAATTATGATATCATTCTGTATGAAATCTTAGATAACAATTTCTTTCTTTATTAAAGCAGTAGTATTTCACATTTTATGCAATAAATAAACAATTTCCCGGTACATCCGGAAAATTTACATTTGTTTCGAGCATAGTCTGGAAAATGGTCTAACCCATCTCTACGTATTTTTTTTTGAGGAAGGTCCGTTGTATTACCTCGTTCTATTTTCTTTTCATATTTCTTTTGGAAGTATTTGCTTGGTCTTTCTCTTTTTTTCAGAACTTCTTTTCTTTTCTTACATAATGCTTCGGCAATTTTCATATTTTATTTTTTTCTTTTCTATAGTAGTCATGCACATTGACTACGCAAAGGTCTAAAAAACGATAAAATATTTTCATGTACCATTTTTGGTCCTGATCTTTATTCCATAAAAACGTAATAGGGAGTCTTACAAATCGACACCTTTCATGTAATTATTATACTCAAAAATACTACGGGGACACTGAATCATTTTATGTGTTTTTTCGGCTTGAAAATAATGTTTCTTTCTTCCTGTAGGTTCATTTCCTACATAGGAAATGATGGTAGTAACCACCTTATTGTTATATCATGCTACGACACTGACTTTTGTGCCATCAATGATCGCTGTCTTTGCTTCCATTTTTCCACTACCTGTCTTTTTAAATTCTTTCTTAGTACGCATTTGATAGCTCCGAATTTTGTTCAGCTTAACTGTCCCTACAGGAAGTATGCTTTGTTTATCCAAATATACCACAAGTGGCACACTGCTGAACCAGTTATCAAAAAAAAAATATTATAATTGACATGCTTCGAACTAGTGTTAGATAATTGCACTACCACATTACTTGAGCTTACTAAATCTGTTAAGTTGTCAGAAACTGTGTTGCTTTGTGCGCCCGCAAAATTTCAAAATCATAGCTAAATTTACTACTCCCACTGAGAACGAAGTATTTAAAAACCCACTTATGTGGTTTTTTGGGTTATATTTCTTAATATTTGATCGGCATTTAGTAGGTATGATCTGTTCATCTACTGACAAGTACTCTTCTTTGGTACCAACAGTAATCTCTTACGCACTTTACCCGAAAAGGGTTGCATTTTGAACAATTTGTTGTGTCGGGTTGACCAGAAGGAATTTGATTGTCATTATTATTAAAATGTAAATTGATTTAAAAGCGTCCCATCAAGCCACGTTTTTAGGTGAGGCAAAAATGAAAGTCACTGGGTGCTAAATCAGAACTGTATGGCGGATGATTAAAAATATCCTATCCAAATTGTTCGAGTAGCCGTTGAGTTGCTCCAGCAGTGTGTGGACGGGCATTGTTATGGATCAGAACAACTCCAGCGATCAGTTTTTCTCTTCGTTTGTTCTGAATGGCTCTACGCAAACGTGGTAAAGTTCCGGGCTCCATAAACTCTACAAGCAACACACCTTGTTAGTCCCAAAACACAGTAGCCATAGTTTTTCTGTTGTTGAAGGTTTGTTTGATTTTCTTTAGGTTGTTTGGTGAATTTGAAAGCATCCATTGTTGTGATTGTCGTTTTGTTTCTGGTATGTCGTATTGAATTCAGGTTTCATCCCCAGTCACGATTGATTTCAAAAAGTGGTGTCTTTCATCATGGTAGCCGTCCATCAACATTTTTGAGACCCAACGTGCACAAAGTTTTTGTAGCCTAACCGTTCAGTTTATATATTTAATCGTATGGTACAGAAGATCAGTATAAACCTGAACAATGTGGTGACAAAACCGTGTGCAATTGTGGATGTGTTCAGTAACAATAGACTACAAAACAGACCTTGAAACTACTGGAAATTTTGTAGACAAAGCAGTAATGGTGAATCTGCGGTTTTGTTTAACCATTCTGTTAACTCGTTGAACCAGGGCATCTGAAACTACAGATTTGCGTCCTTGGCCCCTTTTATCATGCACATGATTACAACCATCTTTAAACTTTCGACACCATTCACGCACAATACTATCACTCATGAAGTTTTACCCATACACACGACTCATTCTCCGATGGATTTCTGCAGTACTATGGCCTTCAGCCTGTAGAATACGAATCACACTTTGCAATTTACATTTAGCGGGAGTATTAAGAATAGCGGACTTGTGCATGCGCATGCCCGCTTTTTGCTGCCCGCGTAGCGTCTGCACAGAGCAATCGGACAGTATTCCAACAAATTGTTCAATTTCATTTGTATGTATATTAGCGGGTTTATTTGGTCGAGTTTTCTCCGAGAATAAATTGGATTAGTCCGTGACATATTTAATGAGATCTTTGGGGAATAAATAATAAAAGAAATCCAAAGGGCTTTCTAACTGTTCAACATCATCTACCATATGGTTGTTTCTTCTAAATTCTATGTCATTTGAATTTCTTTTTAAGTTACTTTTTTTCCATTTGCCAGGATTTAATTTTTCAATCATTCTAGACAATGGTATGCCGACTTCTAGTTTAAAAGATACGCCACTTTCTGATATACCATAACTTTGAGGTGCGTCATCATCACCGTCAAAGTCGCTATCAGGTACTAAAACTTTTCCTAAATCGTCCATGTCATCATCTGAAAAATCAATAAATTCGCTTTTGTCGTCAGGAATCTCTTTAACATGAGCAACATTTCTATAAAACTTTTTGGGATCCATCTAGTATAAAAAGATAACATATCAACCCTAACTGCGTATTGTTTTACGCCAGTCAAAAACGCAATTATGTGACAATAGTGGCACAAAGTTGCTGCCAAGATATCAATAAAGGTCTCACAACTTTGTGAGATTTTTTTGAAGATGAAGAAACACTTATTTATAACTAAAGAACGCCATCAAACATTACCAAGTCAAATACATATACAAATTCAGCAAGATTTAACTTGATTATCGATTTTCAACGGAAAAAATCAACGCAACCGAAAAATTTTAATATCCCGCGCAAGAGCAATATGTGCCAGATCTGGAAATCCATGTAATTCAAACCTGAATCTACAACTTCACTTACAAAAATAATAAAAATTGGTTTGTTCCATATGTAGCACGGCATGCAATAAAGGGTTAAAATGTCAATTTTCTAATTTTTCTTTGTTGATGTGTTTTTCTTTTCTTTTTATAACGTAGAACGAACAAAATGAGAACAGATAAAGAAGTCCTAAAACGAAATAAAATAGCTAATAAAATAAAATGATAATGATTATGATTACCTTCAATGAAAGATTTCCTAAATTTTTTTTCAGGTACCGTGCGGTGTTAATTGTTAATTTCCAATCCATTAATTATAACAATTTTTCTTTAAATTTTCTTTTAAAATTACAGCAAAACTGACGCCGGTCTTTTATGTTTATGTGAAAATTTTTTTTGTTGTTATGGAAATATAATGTAATGGTAATGTGATATGTGAATGAAAAATAATTATAAATATTAACAATAAATTATGTTTAATAACATGAAATTAAAGAAAAAAGAGAACCTAATATATTTAAATAATAATATAAGTAATACAGTAAAACCTCTAAATAGCGGTCACTAAAATTAGCTGCAAAACTGACCGGTATATGGAGGTGGCCGTTATTGGGAGGAAAAATATGTACATATTTTCTAATTGCTCGTTTTACCTATCACAATAATTAGTTAAGTAAAATCTGTGTCTTGCGACATCTCGTGTAAACATTGACACGTGTAAATAGTATAAACTAAGAAAAATGCCAACAGCTAACTGTAACGACATGTGTGTGTTAAAGATCAAAGCGCTATCTAAGCGATAGCTTTAATGCTTGAAACACACGTTGTCGATATAGCCAAGTATAACTTGTACAGAAGCACGCATGCAACAAAAGAACAACTGATGCAGCATTTCGCTTTTATTGTGAGCTTATCAGAGGTGTATACTTAAGTGCGGTATACGACTGTACAAGACGGCGATTGGTTACATACATATACATTCCATTAAATTACATTTTTGTAAAATTTTTTTGTATTGTGGTTTGTTTTACATTTTTAAGTTTAGTTTGTAAAACAGAAGAATCACATTTTGATAAAATTTGAAGTACTTCTACAGCTAGCTCACTCTTATCATTAGAAAATAGAAAACTTTGCACATATCTTAGTTTTTCACACACCATATCTTTAATGTTTGGCGTAAAACTTTGGATTCATCTGCACCACTTTCATTGTTTGAATCACAGTCTTTACTATAGTCTAATTCACTGATTATATCTTGAATTCTTAAATTGGGGCTGTCGGTCAAAATATCACAATCAATAGATGCATAATTTTCAAGGCTTACACGTTGATTACTTTGTAGTAATACAGGAAAAGCTGACCTAATGGAATTTTAATTTCTTCATTGAAATCTTCTTACAGGAACTTTTCCGAAAATCCTGCTTTCGCAAAACATTAACAATTGTAATAGGAGAAACGTTTTTCCAGGCTACTGATATCCAAACTAAAACGCTGGTTAAATTCATACTTTTTTCAAAAAAGCGTTTGGTATTTGTGAATGTTAGCAGTGGTTTGATTAAACACTTCCTGTAAGCCATCTTAAAATTTTGGGTAATTTGTAGATCCAGTGGCTAGCAATGGGATGTGGTGTTTGGGGGTAGAACAACAATGTTCATATTTTCAAGAGTCACTTTGAGATGAGACCTGGCATTATCCACAAATAATAGGACTTTTTTGGTTTTTTTTTTATTTATTCATCAAATTTTTTTAGCCAGGAAATCATAATCTCTACCGTCATCAAGCTTTTTATTAGATACCCATTCTATGGGCAATTTGTTGATATGAGAGCCTTTAAAGCATCTTGGGCGTTTACTTTTTTCAATGATTAACGGATTTCCCTTATCACTTTCTATATTTGTACCAAATAAAATTATCAATCTTTGTTATTCAGCTTTTTTACCACTACATTTATTGTTTTTTAAAGAGAACATTTTGTTTGGCATCGCAAGAAAAAAAGTCCGGTATCGTTAGCATTGTACACATTTTTGGGTAAATACTCCTTTAATATTACTGACAGCTCTGCTTTCTAAGCTTCAACAGTGTCCAGGTTAATATCAGCTCACTCCTTGTAAATTGTTTTAAAGGTTATGTTATGTCTTTGACAAAATTTCTGTTATTTTTAAATTTTCCGCAACTTCCAATGCTTTCTCTATTATTAAAGGTTCTGATATAGTGATATTTTTATTCCTAGCTTTACAAAACCAACTCAGTCAATTTCTAAACCTTCAGTTCTAGGAAATTTTCTCTTCTGCTTTGTATTGAAATCTTCTTCAAATAACTTTTTGAAATCTCATTTGTTTTTAAAATATCGTTAACTTGTGTTCTTCCAACACTAAATTTTCAGTCAGCTTTTTTGCACTGGTATTGAACTTTTCACTTTTCATAATTATATCAGTTTTCTCTTTAAGAGACAAACGTTTTCTTTTTAGCGACATGGTAATTTTTCTGTACGTCTATATGTAACAACACTGTTGAACATACTAACTCAAACTATGTTCGCAAAATACGATTTTTGGGGTGAGTTTAATGAGACTTTTAATTGCACTTTCTCTGTAATGACTGTCTATTTTAAATCGGACAAATGCTTTAAATCCGTTTTTAAATACTTGTAATTATTTAAGCCTCACACAATGAATCAATTATACAGGGTGTTTCTAAAAGGTATGTCATAAATGTAACAGCGTAATCCTGGGACAAAAAAAAGTGATTTGACAAAATTTACCTATATACAAAAACGTACTCCTGCAGAGCTACAGTTATTTAAAGTTTCATTTTGATTTTCCTATATTTGGAATATTTAAGCCAAATCTAGAGATAATCGAATAAAATTTAGCATGAGAGTTTCTCTGTAGGATGCAAATAAGCAGTAAAATTTGTACTTACCTAACTTATTATTCAAGGGTACTTAACCTAAAAGAGCATTCCATTTTGGCCAGAATTTTTTACTGGTATAAGTAGTCGAAATCTAACTTTATCACGTTGAAGTATGTTAAAAGCAAAAAAAAGATACTCTTGTTAAAGATATGAAAAGTTAACAATTTTCGATAAAAATCGATTTGAAGTTTTTCTGTTTTTTTAAGTTTACATTTTAATTTAGTTGGCTTAGAAAATAACTATTAACCTAAAGAATTTATTAAGTTAGATTTAAATAAAATTTACAAAAAAAAAACAACAATAAAAGAGAAACGAATAATAAAAATTATAAAACATGTTCAAAATGTCCTCCACCCACTTCAACGCATTTTCTAGCACGTTTCATTAAAGAAAAGCGAATGCTTTCAAAGATATGAGGAAGATTTCGAAAATCGTTAGCTGCTTCAAGAATTCGTCTCCTCAGCAGAAGTTCACTGGTAATTGAATTACTGTAAACAGCGTCTTTCATGAAACCCCAAAAACAATAGTCTAATGGATTAAAGTCGGGCGAGCGTGGAGGCCACACCACCGGAGCATCAGCACCTCGTCCTATCCAGCGCCTTGGAAAGTTTTCACTAAGCCATTCCCTAACTGCACGGCTAAAATGTGGTGGAGCTCCATCTTGCATAAACCACATGTGGGACCGAGTATTAAGGTTAACATCTTCTAATAAATCCGGAAGCTGTTGTTGAAGAAAATTTAAATAATTTTCGCCGTTTAAACGATTCGGTAGAAAAAATGGTCCAATTAAATTTTCGCACAATATTCCTGCCCATACGTTTACTGAAAACTTATGCTGATGTCGCATTTCTTTTATTACATTCGGATTATCTTCCGCCCAAAATGTTCGTTATGATGATTCATCACACCATCACGGGTAAATATTGCTTCATCCGTAAAAGTATTTTTGTGAAAAAATTATTGTCCCTTCGATTTTGTCGCAACAACCATTCACCATAAGCTGCTCTCAAATTCAGATCAGCTGGTTGCAAAGCTTGAACAATTTGTACATGGAATGGATATAGTAACTGCTCTCGAATAGTTCGCCATACTACACTATGTGATGCTTGTAACTGAGAGGCTACCTTTCTAGTGCTAATGCGTGGATTGTCTTCGACAATATTTAAAATATCTTCTTCGAGATCCACATTCCTTACATACCTATTTCTTCCATAATCAGAGGTCTTAGGTTTCAATGTACCATGTTCTCGTAAACGTCTGTCAACAGCAATAAATGTACGCCGATCTGGAAGTCTTCTGTTAGGGTATTGCTCCGCATATCTTCTTCTAGCTGCAGCTGCATTGGAACGACATTCTCCGAACACTAAATGCATATCTGCCATTTCACCAAACGTATAGTTGTCATTCATTATTGATATGATCTAAATCTACGATATTCAACAAATTAAGTAGTAGCTAAAACGAAGTGCTTTCAAAACCTTGTTTGAACAATTTGACAACAAGCCGTAAGTCTTTTCTTCACTAACAAGTAAGATTTATTTTCCATAGTTACTGTTTTCTAAGCCAACTAAATTAAACATGTAAATGTTAAAGAAAACAGAAGAAAATTTCAAATGGATTTTTATCGAAAATGGTTAACTTTTCACACCTTTAACAAGAGAATCTTTTTTTGCTTTTAACATACTTCAACGTGATAAAGTTAGATTTCGACTACTTATACCAGTAAAAAATTCTGGCCAAAAATGGAATGCTCTTTTAGGTTAAGTACCCTTGAATAATAAGTTAGGTAAGTACAAATTTTACTGCTTATTTGCATCCTACAGAGAAACTCTCATGCTAAATTTTATTCGATTATCTCTAGATTTGGCTTAAATATTCCAAATATAGGAAAATCAAAATGAAACTTTAAATAACTGTAGCTCTGCAGGAGTACGTTTTGTATATAGGTAAATTTTGTCAAATCACTTTTTTTTTGTCCCAGGATTACGCTGTTACATTTATGACATACCTTTTAGAAACACCCTGTATATTATGCACAACTTGAACACTAAGCTGTTGTCTACTAATGACCTTAGTTAAGAATAGCCGGAAATGGGGGGTAGAATTACATGTATTTTTCATTAATATGAATATTTTCGTATAATTTGTTTTTGACTTGGAAAACTTGGGCGGTTTTAGAGGTGGCCGCTTTTAATAGGTGGCCGAAAAGAGAGATTTTACTGTACTTGCAAATTTAAGAAGAAACATCTAATTTTGTGGTTGGCTATAACAGTTGCGCCCCCTAGCGGCCATCTTTCGAACTTGAAAATAATTTCCAGCGATTTTTCATAGCCGATTTATCTACTAGATTTTTTTTTCAATATTGTCAGATATACAACGTCACGGTTGACGTCATACACCGTCGTAACCTTTGCAGATATAGCGCTAAAATTGGGACGGTGCGCAGCACAAGTATTATTTTTTATCGCAATTATGCAAAATGATATAGCTTTACAGGGTGTCTAAAATTTTAGTTCCAAACAAGAACTTTTATACTACAAAAACTCAAATTTTTCAAATACGATGCTCTACTTTTTTTGTAAATTTCTGATACAAACTTAATTAAGGAATCAATCATTAATAGCATTTCCTATACCTATTTGCCCTGGTTTTCGACTTATTAATTATCTTTATAAAAGTTGAGAATTCGTTCGGAAATAATTGAAAACCATACCTTTGGAAAAAATTTTCACACTATACGTCAAAATAGAAATAAAATAAAATAAAATCTGCTAATATAACAAATGATAAAACTACAAAAACTAAAACTTATTAAAATATAATGTTTTAACAAAATGTAAGAAAACGGATAAGCTAACATACAAATAAGTATGCTATAAATGCTTTATATAGACTCTATTTTTTTGTAAACAACGGTTTATCCTTGTATGAACAGCTTTTGTAAAGGCCTTGTACATATGTTCTAGATTAAATGCTTTGACGATGTCCTCCAATTCTTCTTTGGTTTCAACTGGGCTCTCAAACATCCTGTTCTTAATGAAACCCCAAATAAAAAAATCAAGTGGCGTTAAATTAAGCGACCTTAGTGGCCAAAGCATAGTATGTAGCGGCTAATCCAGCAATCCAGCTCCGTCCATCTGATACCAAGAATCTCGCCAAATATTGAGGTGAAGTTCTAGCAGAAAGTTTTCCACTACACCTCTTAATACAACTTTGATGTACCTTTTGCTTGTTAAATTTCCATCATAAATTACAAACGCATATTGATTTACCATGAGCAGGCAGAAAACGTTAACCCTGAATTGACGTTGTGATTTTCACGCTTCAAATGCGGGTTTTCAGCAGACCAGAAATGAAAATTTCGTTTGTTGACTAACCCTTCTCTACGAAATGTAGCTTTATCTAACCAATTGACTTTCCACAAAAAAAGTGGATCTTCTTGTATTTTTAAAAGCATTTCTTCGCAATAGAAACAGATGGCGTCTGTCAACCTTTCAGAAAACTATCAAGTGACTGAACCCACCAAGCTCCATCCCCGCATAAGAGTCACTGGTATGACAGAGTTGCACAGCCCGAGACTATTGTCAAGTTTGCTGGTGTACAAAATCCTGATTTATTGGGTTCCTCCAGTATCAAATGTATCTCGGTCAACCCTCTTAGGAAAAACAAAAGCTCATTTCAGGCAGTCTTACAGGTTGACGCTGCTGCTTAAGATCTGCTCGTTCGGCAGGACATATATTTATTGGGTACGATTCTTTCCCTGTGTTTGATGCATTAGAAGTTATTTAATGCTTCAATTGTTGCGGATTCTACCATTCGTCTCGCCACTGCTGTAAGTCGTTGGTATGCCCTAAGTGTGGTGAACAACATTCTATTGGTGACTGTAAATCTGATTTTTTAAAGTGCTCTAATTGCTGTAGTCTCAGTAAGATTCTGCCCAACGTTAAACTTGATTACGCTGCTTGGGATAGGAACTGTCCTGTCTATGTCAAAAAGCTGACTGCTTTAAAAGCAGATTTGGTAGGTTCGGATAGCAATTACCCCTTCTCTTGCCAACTCTCCTGCCTGCTTTTATCTCATATTTCTTCCGCTTCTGTCTTTACTTACTATCAAACGTTAGGGGCCTCAACATTAAAACACAAAAATTTCTCAACGGCGTTTCCTCTATCTCTTACATCGATATTTTTGTCATCACTGAAACTCGGTTAAGCGATTCTGTCAATAATTCCAAACTTTTCCTTCCTCTTTTCAACATCTTTAGATGTGACCGGTCACTCGAAACCACATCCAGATCTAGAGGTGGCGGAGTTCTCATTGCGGTAAAATTCAACTTTTATGTGCAGCATATAGATTTGTATTCAATTTCTCCTTTATTTCAGTCTATTCTCGATATCAGTATTTCTGCTGCATTCATAAGTACCTCTGGTGCTAGATTCTATCTTGTCGCTGTTTACGTATCCCAAATTGTGTCTTATGATCACGTGATCATGTAATCATGTTTGAGGCACTTGAGCTACTTCACATTACCCATGGACCTGATCTCATTGTGTTGGGTGATTTTAACTTTGCCGAATATGACTCGTCCCTTTCAGGTTGTACCTCCGAACGTGTTCAAAAATTCAATAACTTTACAATAACTTACTGTCTCTTGAGCAGTTCGACTTTGTCCGCAATTCCAGCAATAGGTCACTTGATTTTTTATTGTCATCCAAACCATGTCTGGTTGACAGGAACTGCGATCCAATACTTGACGAGGACCTCCATCATCCTACCCGTCTCATAAAATTTTCCCGCAGCTTACATGGCAATTTCCACAAACTTGCTGAAAATGATCTTAATTTGTCCTACAACTTTAGAAAAGGTAACTACACCTCCTTATATAAACATCTTTCTTCTCCATTATGGACCCCTATCTTGACAGACTCCTCCGTTGATTCTTCTTTACAGAAACTATATTCTGTTATCTATAACTCATTCAATGCGTTTATTCCTAAGTCTTCTCCGAAATCCAGAACATCATCTCTGATATCAAGCTGAAGTACTCTTTCTGGCGGAATTATAAATCATTTAATGACCCTACTTCTCTTCACCGGTTTAGAATGCTGCGCAGCAAGATAAAGACTGATATTCAGACTTCTCATAAACGCTTCTTGAGACGTATTGAGACCGATATTAGGTCTAACCCTACTCATTTCTGCCCTTACATTAATCTAGTCGGCAATTCCTCCGGTATACCTTCTAATATGACTTACCTTGGTGTTTACAGTGTCGTCCAAAATAATGTTGTCAACTTTTGCTTCTTATTTTAGTACCTGCTTTAGCGACGTACATGCCCACCACTCTTTTCTACCTCAACATCAGGTTGTTGACGTGATCTCTCTGCCTAAACATTTTGTCGAGTCTAATCTGCTTCTCGCTATAAAAAAGATTAAACCCACACTTACCGGTGGCACTGATCTCATCCCTGCCTTCTTCTTGCGAGACTCTATTTCTGTGCTGTCGACGCCGTTGCTTCACATATTCAATCTGATCCTTCAACACAGACACTTTCCTGTTGACTGTAAATCTGCTCGAATTGTTCCCGTTCATAAAAAAGGCGACAGATCCAATGTATTTAACTATCGCCCCATTGCGCTTCTTTGTAACTTTTCAAAACTTTTCGAATTTTGCTTATATAACCACATCGCTTCTAGGATCTCCCAAAAGCTTTACAGCTGTCAACACGGCTTTATTAGAGGTCGTTCCACAATTACCAATTTAACTGTTGTGCACCAGTTTTTTGCTGAATCCTTGGATTCTGGTTTCCAGGTCAACGTTGTGTGTACCGATTTTAGGAAGGCTTTCGATTGGTTGAACTATGAGATTCTCATTTCGAAGCTACACGCTTTTGGTTTGAGTAACAACTTAGTACAATTACTCAAGAGTTACCTATCTAATAGAACCCAATTTGTAGAGCTGTTTGGCTTCCGGTCGCGTGTCTCAAGTGTCCCTTCGAGCGTACCCCAAGGCTCTGTTCTTGGCCCCTATTATTCAATATCTTTATCAATGACGTCACACCTACTCTAGATTATCATTGCCTACTGTATGCGGATGACATGAAGATATTTCAGGTTATACGTAATATGTCTGATGCTCTTGTGCTTGAGAAAAGGCTTGAGCTTTTTGATAAATTGTGCCGGTCTAACCACTTAGATCTGAACGTTTCTAAATGTCACATCGTTTCTTATACCAGAGCAAAGTCCCAATTTTTTTAACTATTCTTTTTCCGACGTCTCCATTACTCGTTCTAGCGCTTTTAAAGATCTGGGTGTCACTTTTGAATCGTCTCTGTTCTTTAGTTCGCACATTCGATCTATTGTTTCATCTTCACTTAAAACTCTTGGTTTTATTATCAGAAACTCTAGAGATTTTTAAGCGCTGACTTACCTCTCTTGCTGTACAGAACCCTCATTCGAACTCGACTGGAGTATGCCTCGGTAGTTTGGAAACGTATCAGGCTCATATCCACGCTCTGGAGAACATTCAACGCAAATTCTTAAAATTTCTAGCTTTTCACGTTGATGGAATTTACCCTCCTAGAGGTTTCCCCGCAATCTGATCTTTTGGCTAGATTCAACCTTTCCGATTTAAGTAGTCGTCGCGCCACTTTTCTCTTCTCTTTCTATACAAACTTATTCATTACTTTGTCGATTGTCCTGAATTGTTGGCAAAATTATCTTTTCCGTTCCCCGACCTGGGTCTCGTTTTCCTACCACTTTCTACCTACCCACTCCCCGTACGCGTGTGTTGAAGTCATCTCCTATTTTCTCTGTATGCAGCAGCAGTGCTCTACGTAAATTTGATATTTTCATACGTCCATATCCGAGATAAAATCATTCTGTAGCGACTCCTTAGTTGGTTGATCGATTTACATTATTTACCTCGTTTAACGTTAACGTTACTACTTTTATTTGTTTTGGATTATATCTGTATTATCTACGTCTAATTACTTTTACGTTTATATTATCCGATTCGTTTTCGTTTTGTATTTTGCTGTTCCCGCCCATAATTGGCTTTGCTGTGGTGCGGCTGTATTTAAATAAATAAATAAATAAATAAAAATATTCAATTCTTCTTGCATCATCTCCTAGGTGAAGTTAATGCACTTTAGTAAATGAGTAGTTGTGCTTTTTATGTTTTTTAAATATTGCTTAAACAGTAGAATATTTTAATCCTAGATCTTCTGTCGCAGATCAAATTGAATGCCGGGGAAATGCATTAAAATATCCTAATACGTTAATTTCATTATTTTCATCATTTGTTACAGGTTTTTGACGACCATTAGCAGATTTTACCCTTCCATAAATTATGAAGTTAGAATGTATTCGGTAAAATTTTCTATGATACATTGCAGGTAGATGAGGTATCTCTCATTAAACGTACGGCATGTTCTTTGTATAATTCTATTACATTCGCCATGGATACAAAATAAATTCAAAATATCTGTGTTTGATTATTGTTGATTTTCCTAAATGATTTAACAATTATAATTATTTATAAACAGTATTAAAAATTACTATTTTTTTGACATACAATGTCAATGATTTTTTTTTAAAGGCATGCTTTTCAATTATTGCCAAACGAATCCTCAACTTTTATAAAGATCGTTAATAAGTTGAAAACCATGGCAGATAGATATAGGAAATGCTATTAATGATTGATTTCTTATTTAATCTTGTATCGAAATTGACTAAAAATAGTAAAACATTGTATTTGAAAAAATAAAGTTTTTGTGGTTTGAAATTGTCTTGTTTGGAAATTAAATTTTGGACACCCTGTAAAATCTATATCATTTTGCGCTATATCTGCATAGGTAACGACGGTATATGACTTCAAACGTGACGTTACAAATGTAAAAAAAATATCGTAAATTTAAAATATCTGAAAAACGGCTACAGTTAGGTATAGCAAATAGTGATAAAAATTCATCTAAAACTACGCTAAAACCAAAAAACCCATATGTAATTGTATTTGAAATAAGAGAGTATATGTTCACTTCCGGTATTTCCGGAAGTGACGCCATCTTGAAAATATTTTATTAGAAACATTACGACATACTTCGGTCAACAACGAAATTTCAGAGCCAGTAGGATTTTCCCATCCCTAAATTCTTCTAATGTACGGTTCCAAACAATCACCCTGTATAGTTCCCGAGATATAGCCAGCGTCTATTTTTAGTTGAGCCAATTTTTTTAAATAACATCTTTATACTTTCGGATATCTTTTCTTAATATTGTAGTATGCAATAATGCGATATTATAAAAAAGCTTCAATCAAAAATTAATAAACAAACGTCAATAAACCACCACAAAATTATATTGCATTTAACTACACATTCATCATCTGTTCTGAATATTTTAAATCAAAGTAGAAACGATTAAATATGTTCAAAATCCGTCATATTTAAGTTAGATGTTATAAATTATTGACGTAAAGTGACATTATACAAAAATTCCTCACATGGAAATCCCATTAACTTTTTTTACCAGATTGATTTGGAATTTTCAACCTTCGGCAAGTTACAGATATGTTACGAATTGGATCAAAATATCGCAGTCTTAATTAATTAACCGAATTGTCTGGTTAAAAATAATTATTTTCGAAAATTTCAGTGTACGCGTAAATTATTATTTTCTAATGTGCCTTGTCGAACGTTAATCTGAAAAAATTGATAAATTTTTTACACCCTCATTATTTACACGGAAAAAAGGCGTGTGCAGATTTAATGGAACCAACATTCTATTAAACAACAATTAAGGTAATTACAAAATTACACACGACAGAATGAGTTTGGAACACCTGTGCAAAAATTTTAGGGATTTACATTGTTGTGTAATAACCGATACCTAATTATATTACACTAAATAAACCAAAGGCGATTTATATCTAATAAATTTATAGACCGTGCGAATGTAATATTCTCCCCAGTTCTGATTACCAAAACATCGGTCCTTCCTGTTAACTAATAATTACCCCATTAAGCCCTATTAATGCAATTATAAATATTACATCGTCAACATAATATTTAATTAAACGCGCATCCTTCTTGAGCTACCGAGTGTCCTTAAGCAACATTCTGATTTATAACATCGAAATTAAGTTTTTTTTAAGACGTGGAAATTCAACAGCGTGAATGTATAAAACAATAGCATTCTAACTCTTATTACGTTATACGTTGTAAGTTTTGAATATATAATTTAATAGATCATTATCGGAGAAAATTGTGGGATTGTTAGTCCGATTACGCCCTTGCGACTACGGATTATGAAATTAGCGAACAATGTCAAAAACTTTCTTATTATTCAAATAAGTTCAGAAATAATAACCTGTCGAGTAGTAAAAGTACCACATACAAATACCGACAAATTTATGACCGATCTGATAACCGACCCCGTTTTTTTCCTCGTTCAAAATCGATTTTAGCTCTTATAAAAAATTTTCTTGGTTATCGTCCCACAGTTCATCCGGATTTGGACGAGATGCTATGAATAGATTAGTGGTAAGTGCGTTACCGTCTTCATTTAACAACAGAACACTATAACGCTTAATAAATAATGTTGGTTTCATGTCGTAAGGCCTTAAATCAACAAATACGATTGCCGGATTTGGTTCAAATTTGATTAATTTAATCGGTGCCGTTGTTCCATGTGGGATGGTTTGATAAATTTATCTTTATTTTGATTTAGAAAACTGTCGTTGTCCAGGATGCTGGTGTCTTCTCGATACAATTGTTTTCTTTTTAATTTAATGTAATCTAGATGATGAATCTTTAAAAAACCGTTTTAAGTTGGTTGCAAAATGAATTATTAATAAAATGAAAAGTCTAAAAGTTTTTACAAACGTGCAGTTGGTGTAATTTATATTTTTAAAAACGTTACAAGAAAAAACAGCAATTTTGAAAAAATGTATTAAGTTAAAACGTTTCGCTCTTAATCCATATCTTCATCAGTCATAAGAAAGTATATCACATACGATTTCTTTATACAGGGTGTCCCAAGTTTATTTTTACATCCGAAAACCCTGTATTAAGCCCAAAATATCACTGGCCAATGAGCGCTAAGCCGGCAAAATTTAAACTGCCTCTCTAGTTTGAAGGTCGATAACTGCGAGGTGCTCAACTGTAACCGCCTCGATGCGGGTACGCTTCTCACGACCGAGAACTACTCGGCTCTGCTTTTTTTTCTCCCTATTCGACAGCTTGACTTGACAAAATCTAACACCAGTGACATGGTACTGTCTAACGTTTGTTTACATCGAAGGCGTACACCACGAAATGTCTCATTCGCAAACGGTGCGTGACACCGTTCGTTCGAGCACGACTTTTTCTCTTTGTCTTGCCTACGCTCAACAAATGAGTGAGACAGAGAGAAAACTATTGCGCTGATGCAATATTTTTGGGAATTGTGTGAAAACGGTATGTTTTCGACCATATGTTATTTGGACTTTTTCTCTTAGAATTTTAAGCTTGATGCAGAGTTTCCGGATGTGAAAATAATCTCGAGACACCCTGTATATTTGTAACAACATTTTTTAAAATTTTTTTAAGACATTAAAAATAACTATTTATGCAATCAGTGACAAAACGTATGACCTTTTGATTCGAGTTACAAAAAATCACGTTTCGTTACGTGTTACATACAGGATTTTTTCTAATTTTGACAAAAACAGAGTAAACGTTAAATTAAACGCACAAATGTATGCAGTATCATGAAATTTAAAAACTTGGACACCACAATTTCTGTAAACAAAAGTTTGCACATTGTGAAGCGGGCTTAAGGGTATCATTTACAATTCTAACAGCAGGTAGTCTCAGCAGGGGTTATCTTATAGAAGGACTGTAGAATGAATCATTACACTAAGCACGTTTTAGAAAATAGGTAATTTACGTTGCTTACTTAATTTTTTCTTTAAAGAATATATTTGAAGGTATCGCTAATTAAACACCATAGCTCGATTAATTATCGAATCAAAATTTTGTTTAGGAAATGTTTACAAAATAAAATTAGAAATAATTTTGATTTAAAAACGTCTACAAGCAATAACTTTTAAATTAAATCAAAAACTAAACATGGTTATTTGGGTTGACTGATTATTACTTATTTTTAAATAAATCTAACCTACTAATTATTGTAAGTTATTAAAAAATCATTAAACTCTCTATTCATAATATTTAGTCCTTACAAAATGTATATTTTATGACGTTTCATTTTTTCTGTAGTTAATATAAAAGTGAAAATAAAAACTAAGGCAATTCTTATTGTCAACGTATATATTTAGTTTTTTGACAAGAATTTATTACATAATTATAATTAAGATACCAAGTTATAGTTTAAAATTAAATGAAAACTTTTTTTTAAATAAAGGTATTACTATATAAATAAATATAAGAAATCAATAATGGGTGTGACCTCCATTATTATTGATACATTCTTGGAGGCGTCTGCTCATTGACGCTATCAAGGTATCAATATAATTAATATTAATCGTTTCCCATGCGGTATCAATGGCTGCAATTAGTGCATTACGGTTTACTGGTATAAAATTTGGCCCTTGTTGTCTTCGGATAACAGCAAGTATTCGAGCCCAAACATTTTCGATAATGTTAAAATCTGGGCTTTTTGCTGGCCAGGGTAACAGCTCCAAGTTATTTTCTCGTATCCAATTGCGCACAACCCGCGAAGTATGAATAGGGGCGTTGTCCTTTAACAACAAAAATACATTATGAAAATGTTAATTCAACAGATCCCGAACTATTTTTGGAGAAAGTATAGTGAAATAAGAATACTTACTTGTTGGAAAATATAATCTTCGTCTGGATAAAACACTTCGACTGAAGGTTTCATAATAGTTTCCAAAATATCTAAATACGCAGCAGAATCAAGACGTCCATCGATAGCCCAACAAACTCCTGGACCCGCGCGCTAACCCAACCCCACACATTCACAGAAAAATAACCACTTCGTTTTTTAGGACATATGTGATTATTTTCGTAACGAGTTCCTTCCATTCTAAAAACTTTTAGTGGTCCATCGTTGCGGCTATTGAACGTATTTTCGTCGCTAAAAATCACTCGATTCCAAAATTCTAAAGGTTCGTTCACAAATCGCCTTGCAAATTCCAGACGACGTTTCATATTTACGTCAATGAGAACTTTTTCGTAGCAGCATTATACCTTTTTATTCCCATCTCCTTTAATCTTTTTTGTGCAGTTATACGGCATCCGCGAAACTGTGTATCTGCTATAGCCCTGGAGTACGTAGCAAATGGTTGTTCTGTTATGTAATAAAACAACTCGAGATCTTGAGCACGTGTAGATACTTTAGGTCTCACTTTAAAGAGTGTTCAAGATTCCATTTCACTCGGTAATGCCCTACTGTGCTTTTTGGTACATCTAACATACGTGAAATTTCACGCACGCTACGGCCCGCCGCTAATTCCGAAACAATCCGCGCTTTCAAATCAGCACCGAGATGAGGTGGCATTTTCACAACACTTGAAATTTTAAACTAAAATGGAATTTACATTTCTTACTTTATTTATTGGTTCACACTACCCCTTCTCAAACAGTAGGTAATTGTTTATTTATTACATACTTCTAATGACCAATGTAACAACCCTTAGAGCAATATGACTCAAAGGAAGTAAATTAAACAAGCAAGGATATTCTATTGTTATTGAAACTTATTCATAAAGTAAAAGCCATTTCCTTATAATGCTAATGGACAGGATTTTCTTTTAAGTATTAAGATTACAATAGAGGACTTATAAACTTTCGAAAATATCTAATTATAAATATTTACACTGCAATTGCGCTTTTTCCTTAATAATTTCTTAGCAATAACATACACGTTCTTGGTTTTAAGTTGTCATAAATTTGATATGATATAAATTTGTGTTTCTAATATTACATCACAAACTAATCTTTATTCGCCAAAAATTGTTGCTTAAGTTGTAAAGCTTCGTACACACCTGAACAACAAACCGAGCAACAAACATAACAACGAACCGAAAGTCAAACAGAACGACAAACGATCTTTTATGATTTCCACAATCCGAACAACAAACGGAACGTTTGTGCTGTTCCATAATTATTTTCAGTAGTTTTCAGTTCATATATATTTATTATTGAGAAGAGAAAATTGCGGAAAACAAGAAGATAGTGCCAACCAAATTTTTACGCACAAAGAAGAGTAAAAATTATAATTTACTTCTTTTTTTTTATTTTGGAAATTTCCCGCCCAAATGATGCTAATAGGGACATCATTTTTCTTGCATTCTTAAACACTGATTAATTTAAAACATTTTTCTTCTGTCAACTCCATAATATTACCTAAAACACAACAAACCCACAAAGGGAGGACAAAAAATAAATAATTTAATTCTCCCGCATAAGTTTGTTCGCCGTTTTGTTTAGATTCGTCCAAACCTGCAAACGCATTCGCGCGCATTTTCTTTGATGTCGGAGAAAACCGACAAGTTGCGGGAACGCCGCAAACCGTTCGTGGAACAATCAGGACTTGCGAATCTGTTCTAAAATTCGTACGTAGCACCGTCCAAATTAATGTTCCGATTGCCGTTCGGTTCGTTGTTCTGTTTGTTCCTCGGTTTGTTGTTCAGGTGTGTACGAAGCTTTACAATAAGCATATTAATATGAACTATATCTTATGAAAGGAGAGTTATGTAACTATAATTAACGACTTAACGTTACGTTAGTAGATTCCATTTACTATTTACACATATTTTCTTGGAACATTCGATAATTAACTATCGGGATATGATGACCCTATACTTCGCAGGTTGTGCGCAACTGGATACAAGCAAATAACTTGGAGCTGTTACCCTGGCCAGCAAAAGCCCAGATTTTAACATTATCGAAAATGTTTGGGCTCGAATACTTGCTGTTATCCGAAGACAACAAGGGCCAAATTTTATACCAGTAAACCGTAATGCACTAATTGCAGCCATTGATACCGCATGGGAAACGATTAATATTAATTATATTGATACCTTGATAGCGTCAATGAGCAGACGCCTCCAAGAATGTATCAATAATAATGGAGGTCACACCCATTATTGATTTCTTAAATCAAAATTATATTGTAATACCTTTATTTAATAAAACGTTTTCATTTAACTTCTAAACAAAATTTTGATTCGATAATTAATCGAGCTATGGTGTTTAGTTAGCGATACCTTCAAATATATTCTTTAAAAAAAAAATTAAGTAAGCAACGTAAATTACCTATTTTCTAAAACTTGCTTAGTGTAATGATTCATTCTACAGTCCTTCTATAAGATAACCCTGCTGAGACTACCTGCTGTTAGAATTGTAAATGATACCCTTAAGCCGCTTCACAATGTGCAAACTTTTGTTTACAGAAATTGTGGTGTCCAAGTTTTAAATTTCA